>CABFWO010000083.1:0-86461 GCA_902155825.1 Timema genevievae
AATTTTTTCAAAAAATTTCATTGTCATTTTTTTACATTCATTTCGAAACTCTATTATTTACCATTTCTGTAGAATGACCCATATATACATATCATTTCATAAACCTGTTCTCCAAATACAGTGATTATTGTGAAAGGGACCGACTCTCCGCAGTGGTCACGCAGACGGTTTTGCCAGCGTTGCGCAGGCCGGGGTTTGAGTGCTAGTCGCATTTACTGAAGGTAATTTATCCTAAAGTATTTTTTACATTACCTTCACACGCAACTACAGATGCATTTCCTCACCCCATCCCCATTAGCAAGATTAAATATGAGTATCCCGTAATACCCGGATGGATAGAAAGAAGTTGTTAAAAAAAACACTTTTGTGGTCAAATTGTCAAAGGAGTCACTCTTTTAATAGATTTGACTGACGATGACGTGGATATTGGGGTTCGGGTTATTGTCAGATGTACTGAGTGTTGTTTCATAATAGATTTTTCACTCTTCCTCCCTACAAATTAGGGTACACTTAATCAAAATTCAACCCTCCACAATAGTATAATTAGTATATATACGTAGAACCCGAACTGGAAAAATTTTTTTGTGGTAAAACAAAATTAATGTTACGACACAATGCACAAACTTTCTCATATTGTGTACTAAAGTTTCGAATATAATTTAAAAAAATAGGCTTTGAGTAAACAACACATAAGTATGTTTTATTCATAAAACAAATACATAATATTGTTAATCACAATAATCACTCTTTATATATATATATATACACACACAATTTAAACCAAATTGTTAAAATAAATTTAACAAAATTCAAATTTAAAAAAATTAAAATTTTTGTAAGCTATCCTAAAATTATTTGTTATTCGTAAAAATGAAAAGGTATTATTATTTATCATGAAAAAATATTCTCAAATTCCCATTTTGAATTCAACTTGAAGGTCAATTTCCAAAAAATTAAATTTTATATAATTTGTTGTAAGTAAACTACTTTTAAATTAATTTATTTTAGTTAGATAAAGATACATTATTATTGATATGTAAAATAGTCAGTCCCCCGATACCAATTTTTATCCAATTCGTTAGAGCTAGTTTAAAATAATCAAATTTTACAAAAATCAGCCAATTATTTAATCACTGTTGAATGATTTATTAAAAAACCACAAAATTATTTAAAACACAAACAACTTAACGGATACCTTGTTAGAACCAAATCAATTTTTTTAATATTCAAACTAAAAAATCAGTCATCAGTAAACTATCATAGCAGAATTTTCCCCTCAAAAACAAGTATTCAGCTTTATTTGTCATGTTATTGTCAAACACTCACCAAATATACATTATAAGCAAAATCATTACAGCCATTTTCAAAATAATTAAAATTTTCAAAAATCACTCATCAGTAATAGACCATTATTGAATCTTGACCCAAAACGAAGAATACAAGTTTATTTGTCATGTAAAACATTCCCAAGATCCCTATTTGGAACCAAATCGTTAGAGCCATTTGTAAAATACTATTTCATGTTTTTGAAAACTTAATCACCGGAAAACTACCCATAAATTAGTTTAGCCCCAAAAATAAGTAAACAATGCTATTTGCTAAGTAAAATATCACCAAGATCCCCATTTGGAACCAAATCGTTAGATATTTCAAGTTTTTGAAAAATCAGTCATCAGTAAATTACCCTTCAACGAATATTTGCCCAAAAACATATTACATTATAATGCTATTTGTCATTTAAAGCAAATCCTAAATATTCATTTTAAACAAAATCATTATAGCTATTTTCGAAAAATTTGGGACCAAAAAAATTACTCATCAGTAAGCTACCAATTATTTAAGGATCAGGATAAAAAAAAAGGTTCTGTGGTACTGCTCTATAATAGATAGATATCAAAGTTGAGCAAAATCCATCAAACCATTTTGGATCCATGTTCAGGGATAGGCAGAGAGACACTGGGAGAGAGAGGATATTGTAAAATCCACTTTTTTGGGTTCGTGTTCACATAAAACGTAAAAACACGTCATAATCTCTGGATCGATTTTTTTTCACGATCACAATACTTTCTCATATCTTGATATTAGAAAGTAAAAAGAGTGTAACAAGTACTAAAGTTCGTCCGGACAAAATACAAGTCTAATTGTCCAAGCAAGTAAAAGGAACAAGGACAATAATTTTCATACTTCAAACGACAGAGTTTTCTCACATAAAAATAGCGAAAGAAATAGTAGCTAAGTGCTGTTATTTGACCCAAGTAAAAAGAAGCATACACAAGTAAAATACTTCCATTTTCTATTCTTTTTTAGATATAGATCCATCACCAATAACCTAGTTGACTACTAATAGTAGTAATAATGAACAGAATACTAAACCACAAGGAAGAACGAGAACTCGTCGTGAAATTTCTTCTTTGTATTGCGTTTTCTTTGACACGAGGGAAGGGGAGGGTAATATAATGGTTCTTTTTTGGACGCAAATGGCCGCGTATATTATTCACGAATCAATCTCAACCAAACTAATGTTTCATACAAGATTAAATATAGATCATTACTGTCTTGATGATAGAACAGGGCCCCCGTTTGATTGACGACTAGTACAATTAGTATATGTGTGTGTGTGTGCGTGTGTGTGTGTGTACGACGCCATTTGAGAAATTATTAGAAATGACAAAATATGATCGCAATTATTTACATGCCACTAGGTCTTAGTAAAAAAAAAAGTTCACTGTGTGCCAACTAATTAAACACTGACAAGCTTAGAACTCACACAAATAAATTATTTATACATTTTACTAAAAAAATCAATTTTTCAATTTTAGAATACTAATAATATAAAGAAAGTGGGCTTCTTTACTCTATCTATATGTTGGAGTGTAGGTAAGTAACTAATGTCCACTTACTCGGAAATAATTATTATTTGCTTGGTTATACTATATTATAATTATATTAAAAGTGTTAATAAACACTTAAGTTTCCCAAAGGATGACTCTATAATTGGATTTTTCGTAACTTATTGAAAAAAAAATGTAAAGCTACCATATTATTTTGTTTTGAAGTTGTGGCAACAAGAGATTTTGTATACTTTTTCTTATATCCATTACTGTTTGCAGGCTGTGACCTAGGTCACTTTTTTTATTCAAGTCAAATATTTTCCACTACCGGCTTGCTAGGCCTGTCGTAGCTTCATATGACTCATCATTTAACTTAAGACTTGGACAGGCACAACATCCAGTCACCGGCCGTTAATTCATCACCACTTTGAAATCCAGTATATTGCGAGACTGACGCCTTATATCTGTGACTACCAATGTTGATTTGAAGCTCTTAAAGGTTCATTTTCTAAATCACAAGGCTGTATAAGTGAGCCTATGGGTCCCGGGTTCGATTCCCGGCTGGTACCTTGGGTATTTTTCCCTTAATAGGAATGATACCAATGGTCACCAGGGTTCGGTTGGCTTAAGTTAGGTCAAGACTCACCCCGGCTCCACATCATGCTAATTATTATAATCTCATCGTTGGTACAACGTATAGACAACCTCCCATGGTGTACCCTGGGTAACGTTCTGTGCCACCAGAGTTGGTTAATAGTCTACACATGAGACCGAAACTGGGCGTCAAAGTTCCTCCCGGTCAAATGTGCCGTACGATAAAAAGAATATTACAAACCAATTTAACATAGGCCAACAACACCTAGCACTAGATTTTTTTCTCTTTACTGACTTTTAAACTCTCTGATCCAGTGTTTGGCAACATTTGTGGACCCAGAATGACATAGAAACTTATCAAAATTCCCGCAAACATCTATCATATTTTCTCCACTATACTTTTGCTTTTGTTTGTCTATACATATTATATTTGTTACTTAAATTAAATATTTACTCCAATAATCAAGTTTCCGCCTTTAAAAATGTTATATATATTAAATAAATATATATTTTCTTATTAAACTATTTAATTTTCTTATATCATTAAAAAATATGTCAGAGCAAGGTAATTTTGGCCATATTCAAATATTATTTTAAAATACTTGAAATATTTGCGAGCTTAGTAGAAATAGGTTTTTAATGACGATTTGGTTTTATTTCTTGATCGACTGAAAATTGCCGATAGCTAAACCGGTCGGTCTCGATCGACCAGTTTCCGACCTCTGATCTAATCTATTAGATTGAGGGTGGTTAGTTTCAAAGAAATGTACCATGTCTCCTTAAATACATGCAGAAGAGCTTCATAGCGGTAACTAGCACACCCAAACTTCCAGAACCAGAGTTAAGCGGGGCAAACTCTTCCCTGATGCTCTTTACACTCTAGCAATAAAATTATTTTTAGTTATTTTATTCTCATCATAACATAACCTTAATTTTTTAGCTTACGAAATATTTATTATTATTATTACTATTATTATTAACACCGCGTCTTACTACCCGTTCGGGTTATACGCACTTACGCTAATGTGTAATGTTAGGGTGATTGTGAGATGAAATGGAGGACCTACAGTTTAACGTGGAATCCGAACCACGGTGGAGGCCTGGCATTCCACACATTCACAAGTTGTGATTAATACATATCTTGTCAGAGGTGAAGGAAGGGTTTGGCAATCAGATAAATCTGTGCCGGGACCGAGGATTGAACCCCGGACCCCTAGCACAGAAGTCTGACACCTTACCCCTAGACCACCAGGTCATCCAACGAAATAGTACTTACGCTATTATTGACTGAGATTGCTTAGAGATAAGTCTCAGGACTAGTGATTAGAGTCCCTGTTAGAGGCCATTAAACGAAATTTCGGCCTTTGAGGAGTAATCAGCACGTTATTTTAAGTCTATTAGTGAGGAATTCCTCACTAGTCCATCATAGGTGCATCAAGTGCTCGCATAAACGATCTATAAAATAAATGATACGATTCCCCGCTCAGACTTTCTCTTTTATCTTAAAATATACATTTACTAAAAACTCGTAACGTTTGTGAAACGAAATAATAGGTCTAGACATCGTTGTAGAAAAACTACATCAAAGATCATAAATTAAATAATATACACTGTTATATATTTGTTTATAGCTAAGAAACTATTGGATTATTATTATTATTATTATTATTATTATTAGCACCGCGTCTTACTACCCATTCGCACTTACGCTAATGTGCAATGGTAGGGGTGATTGTGAGATGAAATGGAGGACCTACAGTTTAACGTGGAATCCGAACCACGGTGAAGGCCTGGCATTCCACACATTCACAAGTTGTGATTAATACACATCTTGTCAGAGGTGAAGAAAGGATTTGGCAATCAGATAAATCTCTGCCTGAACCGAGGATTGAACCGCGGACCCTCAGCACAGAAGTCTGACACCTTACCCCAAGACCACCAGGTCACCGTATTGGTTTATTAAAAATATATCTCAGATAAAAGATTTTTAATTATAATAATACAACTTTTCGATGATAAGGTATTTCGTATCTCAAATAGTTGCGAAGAAATTATCAAAGTTAGAAAATTTCTCCCATGTATGGTACACTCAAAGTCATTTTCATAAGAAAATGAGAGTTGCCATCTTGTTTATAATGATAAGTAGTGTCTAGATATAAAATTTAATCAAAATCGTTAGAGCTGATTTCGAGAAAATTTATTTTTTATCTTTTTGCTCTTCAGTAAACTACCCTTAAATTTAGGGTTGGATATCTAATTCTGAAAACCCCTTGGGGAAACCTTATGGAAATACCAGATATCAAGTTTTAGCCCAATTGGTGTAATAATCTTTGCTTTAATCTGCAGTACGAATAGACGGCATCACGTAAACAACTTTTTTGGTTTCAGGGGTTATTTATCAAAACCCTAGTTTGATTTTTTTGACGATCACAATACTTTTTCTTTGAGGTTTCGAGAAAAAGGAAAAACCATCAACTTTACTTGATAATATCAAAAAATGTGTTGATGTGCTGAATACAGAATTCATCCCTCTACAGTGCTAATTTGGAATAAATTATCAATTAATTTTTGGTAAATGAGATATTTTCAGAGTTAAATGTGTACCAGAATTAATTGAAATGATGACTAAAACACACACAATTTTTTAAAAAAAAATTAAATCTTCGAATCAAATATTCACTTCGATTTAATCCAAGTTTTCTCCTTGTCATTTCTTATATGTTTTATTCAAATAGATGTGAAAAGAAAGAGGGGTACTGTATAATAAATAAAAATAGTTTATTTCCCAGAGGAAACTCAAGAAGCCCGTGCGTGTATTTATTTTATTTGTATTTTTTTGTTTTGTTTGCGTGATCTCCCCCCTCTCCCACCCACTCCCCACACACACTCACATACTCATGCGTGCGATAATGACGTCGGTCGAGATGTCGGACCTACGACGGAGGTTGTCACAAATCAAGGTGACCTATGCGTTTAATTTAGAGACAACTCAGTGTGTCATTATGGGTTCCGGAGGGTACTTTGAAATGGGGAGAAGGGGGGGGTATAAGAGGGTAGACAAATTACATTAAGGTTGAGGAAACAAATTACAGTTCCCATGTCTACTTGTCTGGGAAACAGTCAACATCTAGAACAAAGATGACACGACACACTTTATCAATAAGTTATTAAATACACGAACACCAGAACGAGGGAATCCAAGAAAAACCTAAGTCCTGAGGACATTATTTTTTTACCCTCTCAACCCCCTTTTAGGACTCCGTGATATTTATTATTTACTGGTGATCTTTGAAACAAGTCCAACTTAGCGAGGTAATTTGTGTCTAGAACCTCTTCATTAAGATCTTGCTAAAAATTTAGAGCGTTTATGAATAAAATCTCCTCTCCATTTTTTTTTTCGGTTTATTCACAGTGATCGATTTAGTGAGAAGATCGTTATCCTTCTTATGTTGATTAACTCGTTGATCACGCAAGCACCTCAACCTTAACACATGCGAACAGTTTTTGGAAAATCGTATATGAGGGAGAGAATCATTTTTGTGTCATTTGAGAAAAAGTAAATGAATCTGGAAATATTACGTGTTATATTTTTTATAAAACAAGACTATCTTTGTACAAAACTAATAACTATAGTTGGATAGTTGAAATGACAATTTGAAAAAAACAAATTATTTTGGTCAATACTGATAATGTTTTATATAATTAATAGTATTATTCTTAGGTAGGTTAATTGATATTACCTATCAAAAGTGATAGCTAACGATCAAATTACTCGACGTATTAATATATTAAAGTAGTTTCAGTAACTTTTATACCTGTCAATTAAGACCCTTATTACTTTTATATGCAGCTAAGATTATACATTTAATACTTGCTATTTTAAATAAAACTTATTTAATAGTAAAGAACCTATCACTCGAAGTATATACAGTAATTACTGCATATACACGTTCATCCAACGCTATGTGAGTTGTTAAACTAGTCTTATGTTTGAAAGTGCCTATGGAAGCCGCCCAATACAACCTTGAATCTATGAGACGTGTCCGAAAATAGGCTCGCATCTGAGAGAAGTGTCTGAAAATAGCCTCGCATCTGACCGACGTGTCAGAATATATTCTGATATCTGACATACGTGTCAGAATATAGCCTCAAATTTTGGTTTTACTCGTATAGCTAAGTAATAGTTCATAGCGCCGCATTGCATAAGACAATAAACATTATAATCATTCAACTACCAACTTTATAATAAATCAATAACAGCAAATGTATATGTGACACTGTAAAATGCTAAAAATACAAGACTAGTACTATTCAATCAAAGAAAAAGTGTCTAATAATTTTAATTCCTGAAGAAGAAGAAAACCAAATATCAGTGATAATAATAATAATAATTATTATTATTATTATTATTATTATTATTATTATTTTGAGTAATGAATGATTCAATTAGTTGAAAAATTAAAACTTGAACACAGGAATCGAGCCTTGATTCTACTCCCGATTTCAGGTTGTCATTTTTCACTTTATTAATTTTATTCAGCTATCGGGACTGATCCTGTCGACAACCCTCACCTATCAGTTTGTGATACACATGAACTAAAAATAATGAATGATTGGTTCAACACACACGACCTATTTAAATGATTTGGGAACTTGGTAAATTTAAGAAAAGATAAATAAAAATATATTACATGACTTATGTTAATCGACGTAATTATGGGGTGGTGGTGGGGCTACATTTGGTTTGATGTAGCTTACCTCAGTGGTCTTGGGATAAAGGGCTCACCTCAGGAGCCGATGGCCATGGGTTCGAACCCATTCGAAGTTGACGGAATTTTCCTTGAGTGATAAAAATCCATAGCACAATTTTCTTCTGAGGGTAAGTAAAGCCGTTGGTCCCATGTCGATTGTTGCATCTAAAATAACCCTGAAAGGTATGTAAAATACTTTTCCAGACAAAACTGGTAGGTATTCACACCTTCTAAAATTGGAGAGGGCCCCATTGGATTGGCCCATATCGGCATCACTGCCTACGCTTTGAAGGAGGCCTGCACCAATTCCTAAGCCGAGGCCTGAGGATGCCATACCGGATGCTTCGGTGTCCATAGAAAGGGCTGTATCGTCACCTGCCTTGAGAAGGTCCAAGTGACTGATGGTGTCAGCCACCAGTGGTCCGCTAGCCGACGGGAGTTGGAGGTGTCCTGCCGACTTCGCCCGCGCTGGAGTATACACATCCGAATTCAAGATGAGTGCCACGAACTTAATATAATGCTGTACGGTGGAGAAAACATTGCTTAGAATAAATTGTTATATTTTGGTGTAATTTATTTTTAGTCATATTAGGACTAGGGTTAGTTTAGTCTAAGCTATGTTTTTGATAATGGTCTCGCAATTGGTGACGATTAAATAGTTGGGCCTGAGTAGTTTCTAATTACTTTAGCATCACTAATTTTGAACTAGGTACTCCAACATTCTGATAACTATTCTTTTTTAGCTAGTGTAACTTAAATAATTATATTTGAATTAAAAGAAATTAATTTAATTTCAAGAAATTTGTTTTAAGTAAAAGACAATCTTCCCCAATAACTGGATTGGAAATATGATTTTCACTTTATCTCTACCAGCTTGTTATTCATAAAATAAAACCATTTTAGATATTATTTCACTTGACCAACTCACCATTTAAGCGAAATTCAATTTCATCTAAGTTTAGTTTTAAAAAGACAGTGATTACGAAAATTGTATCGAACCTATTATCATAGATATAATTATATAAAAATGAATTATTATTAGAAATTTTGATTTTATTCAATTTTTTAAATATTAGCTTGCTATTTTTCTGATTATTTCAAAGTAACTAACTAAGAAAAATAATATTCACTGTGAAATCGTAGATTTTTAAAACATTAAAATGGGACCACATTAATTTTATGTAGTGGGCCTATTGTGACATAGTTTGTACTTTTTATATTATTTCAATAAAATCAAATAAGGTAAATAAAAATAATAGTAATTTATGGAATATTTAATCTCTTACGTACATATTAGTTGTATAAATAAATTTAATTGAACCATTTCAAATTCTTGCAGACTATTTCTACAGAATTAAAAACAATATTTATTGATTTTCTCGTAATATTTGAGCTAGTTATGATATAATTTAATTTTTATACTGTAGGTTTTATGTGAGACAGCTCGTAATTTATCAGATTGTTTTGACGTTACCGCTTAAGATAACAAATATTCATTAGAATTTTTATAATCTATGAGTTATTTGGGATATTATAAATATATAAAACTTTAAAATCAAACAACTTTAAATTAATATAGTTTTGAAGCAAAATATGTTTGTATGATAATTTTTACAAAACCAAATAGGATAAATAAATTAATGGTATTTTTAATCATTTTTAATCTATTGAGGATATTGTAGATATTAACCATATAAGATAAATAATGGTAAGTTATTAGTATTATCAATATCGTAGACCCTAAAAATATTTAAGTTAAATAAATACAATCTTCTTAATATTTGTGACATAATACGTCGTTAATCGGCTTAACTTGACAGAACCAAATAAGGTTTATTTCGTTTTAAGTTTTCCTTTAGATAATTAAAACATTATAACGGGACAACCTTAGTTTTATGCAATTCTGGTGACGTAGATTGTAATAAATTAGATTATCTTAAAGAAAAAAGAACAGGTAAGATAAGTAGATGTATATTTAATTTTGTTATAATCCATAAGGTTTTATGTCTAATTTGAACGCATTTCATCTAGTTACCCTCCTCATATTTACCTCATATTTTAACTCATTAAATAACTCTTGTGTTAAATTATATGAAAAAAAAATTTTTTTCATAGGAAGGGTCTTATCCGACAGCTAGTAAAGATACTAAGTCCATTTTCACTTATTCATACATCAAGTCAAGGGATCTGCAGGTACTGCTTTTGATAAGATTGTACAGTCTCCTAGTTAAAATATAGCTCCTTTCCTTCGTCAATGACTGTACAGTCTCCTAGTTAAAATATAGCTCCTTTCCTTCGTCAATGAATTCACAGTCTCCTAGTTAAAATATAGCTCCTTGCCTTCGTCAATGACTGTACAGTCTCCTAATTAAAATATAGCTCCTTGCCTTCGTCAGTAATTGTTCATTCTGCTAATTAAAATACAGGTCACCCCTTGAAAAACTATTTCCTATTTTGTAATATATTAAAATAATATCAACGTTGGCCGGGGAATTAAAGCCTGTATTTTCTAAAAGGTCCTTTCTACGAATAGTAGACTCTATGTCACGGCTCATATCCTAGCGTATCCACTCATCGGAGCGAGAATTTCGCAACTTCCTGCAATACACGACCAGACACAACCTTGTTCAGCAGTAACAACTTTTGAGGCAGGAAGACCGACAAAGCTCTCTCCTTTTCGGTCACGATTCGTCAACATTTTAGTCAATTTTATGCTTCTCATACAATAACTGGCTGGACGTAAAATTTCATGTGTATGTAAATATGATTTTTTTTAAATGAAAATTAAGGTAGCTTACGTAATGTGATTTATGATAATGGCTCTTATTATCTTATGGAGGTCATCTACGTGGCCTTGTTTGATGCTTGCACTTGCTAACGAAGGAGTTAGGGGTCAAATACTGTGTGATACATTCCAATTGAACAATCTTATCTGACAAAAAAGTGACTGGATTTACTATCACGTATTCATACGTCAAGTCATATTATCTTCGGCTATGACTATTTATAGATATTAACTATCACTATACATACATAATTTTTTATTGTATATGTGTCTTTGTACACCTTCCAGAAACCCCTAGATGACCTAGAAAGATGGAACTTTGCACACATATACTAGGCCTATACACCACGAGACAGAACCTAACAGGGCCGGATTCTCAAGTTTTTTTTTCTGATTGAAATTATTTTTAGAAACAATCTACTATAATCATTACCAGTTCATCTGTTGTCTGTCCAGTCAAAAAAAAAATCTCAAAAACTAAAATACCTTGGAAACTGAAATTATGCGTGTGGGCAGCCCCTAGCCCAAGAGGGTGTAAGGTCGAAAATATCTCGAAGCCCAGAAGGCTTAGGAAGCTGAAATTTCGCAGTCAGATATTAAAATTTAGCAGTGCATTGGTAGTTATGTGGCCTGTCAGGCTCATATAGTCAGGTTTAGTTTTAAATTCAAGGCAGATTTAAGGAAGGTGGCTTTTATTCCTTAATTGTTTACCACTTTCCTGTCTTACTCTTAGCCTTACTAATCCTAATCCCAATATACCGTTATTAAAATGCCCAGACATTTAGTAGGATGAAACCCACTTCTATGGCCGCATGGTCTAATGCGCTACTCTCGTGTTATACTAGACTGCCGATGACGGGGAAATATTGGTACTCCCAAACCGAGATTCAAACCCCGATATCCCTGTCATTGGCAGGCTAATCTATTGTGAGAGTGACGCCTTGAACCATGCTGCCACTGAAGCAGGCTTAACAAGAATGAAACTATCTCAATTTAGGGGGAAATTTTATGCAACATTTATTAATAACGCCATAAACTGAGCTGGATTTTAACTGTTGAAGTAAGATATTCATTTTACTTTATTTTAATCCCTGGCCAAGGAAAGTAGAAGAAAATTATAAGAAATCACCGGAAGGAACGCTAGTAGCAGAGTTCACTGCACACGAAAAGTTACGGGCGTGATCTAGAAAGGTAGAGCATTGTCATAATTATATTATGGCTATCTATATCAGAGTAATCTCCTAGCACCAGTTTAGTTCAGTTGAATATCAAAGTTAAACAGTTTATTTGTTTATACTCCTTGTATCGATATTCTTGTCAACTGTATTTTGAATTACCGAGTGTATAATATTGAGAATAAATTTATAAGAATAATACAATGATAACTGTATGTAAAAGTAGGTGGTTCAGAAACAAATAGTTATTGTGCGAATAAATACCAAGATGGATAAGTATATGGTAAAATAATGATAAATGAAAGTGTAGAAGTGTCAACAATGAGTTCAAAAACCTCTTTAGAGGCACAGGGTGAAACATATATATGTACGTCAACAACAGAAGCTGGTAAACCTCCTTCTCAATCAAAAACTTCTGAAGGACAAGTGCATAGCGCTCATAAATGAAATTTTCAGCCTCACGGGCAGAGAACTTATCAATGGTTTGGATATGAAAACATTATAATACACAGTTTTATGTAAGATTTGAAGATTAACATTAAATTAAAAATGCATTACTTTTTAATTAAACTAGAATTAACCTTTATTGAACAGCCTTCCAAAACTTGAAAAAGCCGCTTACAAAATTTAAAATAAATAAAATATCAGATACCAAGAATATGTCTTAAAGTTGGGGTCCATGAAGGCTGCCGTGAATATTTCATACAAACATTACAATGATAGAAAAATATAGATGGAAGAAAACAAGATAACTATGATGAAGATTATGTCATCCCTAAGTTTTTAGCCATCCAAGGATTCTCAATTCGTGTACACATTGACGAGTCAAGTAACTTTGTCAACCTTTTGAAGCTGCGGTGTGAGTACTATCCAATTTTAAATACATCTATTGTTTTCACACTTATTTAAATGTTGTTCTAATTAAGCTCGCAATGAGATTTAGGAGATTACGAGCAATCACGTGACACTTACATTGACTCTTTGGATTCCTGATGCAAAATATTAAGCAAACCGTGGACGAAACATCTGATATTTTTGTCCACCAACAAGTCTTCATCCACTTCAGAACTTTCACATAAATTTTTAAAATAGAATAAATTTTTTTGGAGTTCTATGAAAATTACAAAAGATGGATAAGTCCAAGAGGCCATAAAAGAAAAAGCATACAAGGTAGAAAGGTCCTTTTTATAGTGAATAGTATATTGTGGGACGAATATATCTCTAAGAATAACAATAAAACGATATTCAGCACAGTAGTTAAAAGTATGATCACATAAGTTATAGCTCTGAAGTTTGGCCTCTGAAAGGAAAACCCGAAAAGGCGTCAAGCTCTACTGAAATGGATCAATGGAGACGAGCTGAGGGAAAAAAATTACCAACGAGCGTATCAGAGAAAATAATGTGCGTCACATACACAATGATAGAATATATAAGAACTAAGCAACCTATATGGTATGGACACATTCAAATAATGAGGAATAAAAGGCTACCAGAACAAGTACTAAGCTGAAAACTAGCGGGACGAAGAACGCGAGGGAGATAAAGAACGAGTTGGAGAGAAGGTATAGACAAAGAACGAGTTGAGGAGAAGGCATAGACAAAGAACGAGTTGGAGAGAAGGCATAGGCAAAGAACGAATTGGAGAGAAGGCATAGACAAAGAACGAGTTGGGAAGAAGGCATAGACAAAGAACGAGTTGGAGAGAAAGCATAGATAAAGAACGAGTTGGAGAGAAGGCATAGGCAAAGAACGAGTTGGAAAAGAACGAGTTGGAGAGAAGGTATAGACAAAGAACGAGTTGAGGAGAAGGCATAGACAAAGAACGAGTTGGAGAGAAGGCATAGGCAAAGAACGAATTGGAGAGAAGGCATAGACAAAGAACGAGTTGGGAAGAAGGCATAGACAAAGAACGAGTTGGAGAGAAAGCATAGATAAAGAACGAGTTGGAGAGAAGGCATAGGCAAAGAACGAGTTGGGGAGAAGGCATAGGCAAAGAACGAGTTGGGGAGAAGGCATAGACAAAAAACGAGTTGGAGAGAAGGCATAGACAAAGAACGAGTTGGAGAGAAGGCATAGGCAAAGAACGAATTGGAGAGAAGGTATCAAAGAACGAATTGGAGAGAAGGCATAGACAAAGAACAAGTTGGAGAGAAGGCATAGGCAAAGAACGAATTGGAGAGAAGGCATGGACAAAGAACGAGTTGGAGAGAAGGTATAGACAAAGAATGAGTTGGAGAGAAGGCATAAACAAAGGACGAGTTGGAGAGAAGGCATAGACAAAGAAATACGAGTAAGAGTAACAAATGAAGACCTATGGAATTATTGAGAGGGTTGGAGATTGGGTATCAGAAGATGGCGTAGACCAGGCATGTCTAACTTGCGACCCGCGGGCCTTAGGATGAAACAACAAACAATGCGCCCCGATTGCTATTTTATTTGAGTTGAAGGAATACACCACTTGAGATTATGATATTTGGAAATTGGTCCTTCCTAGGGAAAATATAGCAAGTGAGGTTGTTGTACTGAGTTTTACTATTTACTCATCTGAGATTGAGTCCCAAAAATTATTAAATTCGTTCAACAAATATGTGCAAAGTTTTTCAGCACATAAGTGTATTCTCGCTCTTGAAAACGTGACTTCAACAAGAGATCTAAAACCACTCACACACTTGCTACAAATATAAACTTTCGTATTTTTGGTAGAAAATTATAAGATGTCTTAACATTTTATATAGCCTCAATTTTTTTTATAGTAAGTATTTTAAAAATGAGATTTTTTCACTTAAGCTAGTGACTGTATTAATTTTTCTGAAATGTGGACCCCCTCATTATTTTCAATGTCCAGTGTAGCCCTTACTGTCAAACGAGTTTGACATGCCTGGCGTAGATTATTATAAACCGATATAAACGAAATTTGGAAACTCATAGCCCAAACTGCACATATAGCTTGTATGAACCAAAAGTAATACAAAATCCCTAAACATGTATATCTGGAAAACTATGCTAATATTATTAAATTGTATCTAAAGTTTCGGCGTACAACGCCGGAATAGCAATGCTGTTCAAGCATGCGTGTACAACAGGTTGCCTAGGAGCTAGGCGCGTGGAACTGCACACCTCGAAATCTTGGAATACACACCATTGCCATTATTACATTGCAGTGCCCCGCGCTAGCTCCTATGCAACTTGTAGTACATGCATGCTTAACAGCTTTGCTATCCGGTGCTATACGCCGAAACTTTGAACACATTTTAATGGTATTATCATAGGTTTCCGGATGTAATTGTAGGCCTATAGGGATTTTGTATTACTTTTGCTTCAAGCAAGCTATATGTGCAGTTTGGATTATGAGTTTCCGAACAGCCTGATATACCTTTATATATAACGCATATAGTTTTTCTATAACAATGTGTATTATTTCGTTTCACAAATCTTACGAGTTTTAAGTGAATCTCTCCATTTTCATCATAGGTAAATGAATGCGAAGATCTATGCGGTGCACCGTAGCCTATCATTTATTTTAAATGTGTTTTATGCAAAAGGTTTTGTATTTGTTTTTATGGTGATATCCCAGTCCCACTTTCAGCGCCTACAAAATTTGTCCAATTTTAACTCCTGCTCACAAATCAAATTTTAGAGATCCCACCTCGGCGCCTAGATTAAAGATTAAAGTAAAAAGGTAGATAATAAATATAAATCAAAACATTTTACTAAGACATCGTCAACTTTATAATTATTTATTTTTTATTTTGTTATAAATTGCCAGAGAAGTGATGCATTTATCTATTGAAATCACATTTTTTTGTTTCATATTGTGATATTATTTCTTAAATTTTACTGTCTAGAAATTCATAGCAAGTGCTTGCTGTTTTAAAACCTTAGTTAAATCTCCTAAATTGAGTTTCACTTTGGGGATTTTTTTTTGTGCGTAGTTTGGAATCTGATCTGGGATAAGAAGTGTCTACTTTTACCTTTGTATTTAATTGTAATATAGTCAGATGTTTTGATAGGTGCCAAAATGGGACTAAAAATATCAAACTCTGTGGATATTTATTGAGGTGCCGAAGTGGGACTAAACAATTTTTATCTTTATAGGTAGAATCTTATTCACTATTAATGAGGTACTATTTAAAATATTTTTTTTTACAATAGTCAAAATTTACACTAGCTTTCAAAAAATTAAATTTCCTGGTTTATAAATATAGGTTTTTTTTATCTTCTTAGCACCGCGTCTTACTGTCTATTCGGGCTATATGCTTATGTACTAATTACACTAATGAGCTGGGGATGAGGTAGGTTGCATTTAGAGGATGTGTATTTGCGTGGAGAGGGAGTGGGAAACCCTTTTAGAAAAACATTCAGTTCACCAGAACCACGATCTCACAGTCAGCGGCAGTCTGATATATTGTGAGAATAGCGCCTTAGACCATGTAGCCAACGAAGCGGGTCATAGGAAAATAATATTCTTTCTTCGTTTTTAGATCTAGTAGACTCTATATCCATCAGAAAGCTAGAAAAAAATAATTAAAAAACCATCAATGGAATGGAACATTTAATTACAAATAATGAGGTAGGAAAGGTAATTTAGAATGTATAATAAATGTATCCACATCTGTGTGAAAAGGAAGTGGGAAACCATATAGGAAAAATAGCCTCAGTAGGCCTACACTCAGCTCGGATTTGACCCCTACTTCGACGTCCCAGACAAATCAGACCCAATGCATTTGACGTTTAGTTCGCGTGCCCACCGATGCGGGTCACAATCTTGTTTCTCATTTGTTTGTATTGAATCTTTTCCTTGAGTTTTTTAACGCTGTGTACAAATAACTTGATTCTAGGTGACCTGGTGGTCTAGGGGTAAGGTGTCAGACTTCTGTGCTGAGGGTCCGGGGTTTAATCCTCGGTCCCGGCACAGATTTATCTGTTTGCCAAACCCTTCCTTCACCTCTGACAAGACGTGTATTAATCACGACTTGTGAATGTGTGGAATGCCAGGCCTCCACCGTGGTTCGGATCCCACGTTAAACTGTAGGTCCTCCATTTCATCTCACAATCATCCTACCATTACACATTAGCGTAAGTGCGTATAACCCGAACGGGTAGTAAGACGTGGTGATAATAATAATAACAATAATAACTTGATTCTAAACATGTGCAGATTACGTTTCATTATCAGACGCGAGTCAAAGTCCTTTACAAAATAACTCGCCCCGATCAGCTCAGATCCATTGTATAGGAACACTGGGCGGTTACAACATTCGAACGCCAAATAAACTAGACAGGAGCTCAGCCGCATCCAGTTTTCTATTTGTTAGTGTTGTCCTAACTCCTGAATGCGTAGTCAACTTGTGAGTCTATTTGTAAGCACGAATTACTATACAACTACAGACCAATTTTCATGTGTAGGGCCTTATCTGACAGCTAAAATAGTTACTAGAATTAGTTTCACGTATTCATACGTCAAGTCAAGTGATATGTAAATGTCACTTTCGATATATGTTATCAATCAATACCTTATTATTATTTGGTGTTTTGTCTTACGACAGGTACATTTCTTTTGTCAGTGAACCTAAACCGCCAATGATCTCTGTCCTCTGCCTAATATAGGCCTATAGAAAAATTTGATCAATATTTACGACCAAAAGTATGTTTGTATTTTCTAAAACGTTCATTTTACCAAAAGCCTACTGTATTTTGTCGTCGTAGGTCTAGTTATAGTAATATAATATTGCGCGTCTGGGCTACATTATTCGTAGCCCTTAAGTGGAAAGATTAGCCAGTACTAATGTACCGTTCCCCAGAGGACGCCCGAATGTACTAACCGTACATCCTTTTCGTGGAGGCTCTTTCCATGTTCCGATGAGATGAGGTGATGGTTATTGTGAGTATAAGGGTGTGGAACCAGTGGAAACAAAACCTAACTTAAATCTAACTAACCAAACCCTGGTGACCGTTGGGGTGATTCCCCTTCCGGGAAAAATACCCAAGATACCAGCAGGCAATAGAACCCAGGACCCCTAGGCTAGTAGCCAGGTACACTGATCACTACACCACGAGACAGGTTGTCGGTGTAAATGAATGAAACCTTTACGGGGGCTTTTTATAAATAAATTAGGTTAATTTTCTTCAAAAACCTATAATTCTAGTAACTTTCTGACATTATAGTACCTAGCGCAGTTGGAAAGACTACACACGATTGGATTTTCTTAATTTTAAATAACACATTACTTAATTATTCCTATTAGTGTTGACAAAGTGCTGGTAGAAATCTGACATAAAGTTGGTTGTTCAAGCTAGTCCAATTTTTTTTTTTTTAAAGTATTGGAATATCAAACATTCTTGGTGTTTATCTAAGTGTCTACATTCTACCAAACAAAAAAACCTAAGATTTGTCTGGTTTTTAAAACTACAGCTTTAGAAATTATTTTAAAGATTGGAGTATATATTATTAAGGAAACACTTAATCTCTTCTCCTTTTTTTTTTTTAAGAGGAGGGGTTGTATTGAGTTCTGTCACCAGCCCTGCCCTTTCCCTAAAAAACTTAGTGATGCCACCCACAGTTCTGCATATAAGCCTAGGTAATAGTTTTTCTATTACCGCGTCTTACTACCCGTTCGGATTATACGCTTATGTACTAATTACGCTAATGGTTTTAAGGATTGGGAAGGTTATATTTCAAGGTGTAGTACCCGCATTGGCGTGAAGACAGCGTGAAAAACCATTTTGGAAAACCACCCTTCGTACACCCGACCGAGATTCGAACCTCATCGCTGTCATCAACATTCTAATCTAGCACGAGAGTAGAGCGTTCGGCCACCGAATTGGGATAGATAATATTTAATTGTTTAAACAGTCCTAGCATATTATATAGGTAGGACAAGTTAGCCTATAAGCTATATTATAACATACTAAGTTAATAATATCTGATTAATATTTTAGTCACACTTATGATGGACAACTAATTTGATCATCTACAACCTATAATTTCCCTATACGTGTGAGACATCTCTAATAATCTCATCTGTAATACATCCTCGTGTTTTTGACACATGATCCTAGTAATTTAACGAGCCATTATTGATGCACCCTTCTCTCTCATTTATTTTTAAATTAATTAGAACCTCCATTTACCGTCACCTGTAACATAATTTATTCAGATAACACAGGAACCACCCATTCATAAGTTTACTCCAATGCATTACTATTCCCAAAGTACTTCTTGTATTCACATAATTACTAAATAGGCGGCCCTTCCATAATGAGCATTTCAAAGAGGGTTCCTAAAGAACCAGCCAACCAGAGAGTAGCATCGATACAGTCACCATGGCAACGCGCCAAGGTGGGCGTGGCTTTTCTCCTTTGGTCCCAGTGCAACGCTGCCAAGTCTGCCTGACGCTGCAGCTAAGATCTTCGCCACCTCTTTCACTAGTATGCTGCTCTGTTGGTTAGAACGGAAGTGTGTACGGCGTGCGTGCGTAACGTGCGTGGAAAAAAAAACAAAAAAAACGCATCTTTTGTGCGTAGCTAGGCTTGGAAGGGTTTGTTGAGGGATGAGAAGAACTGCGTAGTGTAGTTTCCTGTACAGTTGATATAATCATTTTTGGTTGAGTTGTACAAGCATCACCAAGAAAAATATACATTTAAGAAAAATTGCATGTATAATTTTGAAATAAATATAATCTTCGCAAATAAGCTTACGTTAGGCTTGTGCGTACGTTCATCAATTAGTTTTTTTTGGTAAAAAAGATGTTTAAATTAACTTCAAAATAAGCCTAATATTTTCCTCTAAATCGTAAATTAA
The DNA here is from genome assembly GCA_902155825.1 of Timema genevievae. NCBI lineage: Eukaryota > Metazoa > Arthropoda > Insecta > Phasmatodea > Timematidae > Timema > Timema genevievae. The sequence goes on from CABFWO010000083.1 coordinate 19,938, forward strand.
AAATGTAATTTATTTAAACAAATCTTCACAAAGAAGCACAAAATTTTTGCTACAGTGAAAATGTGGTCAAATGGTAGGTATAGGCTTAGCCTAGGATTAAAAAAATATTTATATAATTACTAGACCTATTATTATTGTTATTATTATTAATAGCTCCCGTAACTTCTCTATCAAACATCTAACAAATTAGTTTCAAAACAACGAATAAGTTTTGATTAGGTTTAAAAATCTTTATAATTTTCGCAGCCAATCTGTTGTTTGATTTATTATTTTCCCTCTGGAACAATTTTTTTTAAGCTCCACGTCTTACCTGTTCGGACTGTACGCATAATAATGTATTCACTTTTTCTAGTATGCTAAGGATGAAAAAGTATACCAGAATGTGCGTTGAGATAGAATGGAAAACAATTCAGGAAAAATCCTCAGTACACCCATCTGAATGCCAATCTTCCCGTCATCAGACACTCCAGTCTGTTACGAAAGTGACTCCAAGCGTATCAAACTCATTCTTAAGTAAAAATAATTTCAACCTAGTATGTTACTATTACAAAAAGAAAAGAAATATACCCTCTATATAAAACAATAAAGACTAGCCCTACATTTTTTTTTTGCCAAAAAAGTTTAAATCGTTTATTTGCAACAATGTTGTTAATGCCGAGCTTTAAATCTTTTTCCAAAGTAATATTTAATTATTGTTGACAAAATGTGTATCTGTAAGTCGAAATGTCTCGGCTATTTGGTTTCATTTCATGTGTGAAAACAGCTGACGTATGTGCTGACAAACATTGCACATATTTTGTATGCAAATCCAACTATTTCTGGGAAATATCCACGTCGATGTAAGAGTAAGGCCTATAGATTTGGTAGACAAACCTCACATTCCAGAACTCTCCAAATTATGCCAAATTACCAAATGTTCAAAATGTATTTTCTCAACGATCATAAAAAGAATAGTAGGGTTTCATTAAATGTTTTGACATGTGGCCGCACAAATTCATAGAATTTGACATACCCACGTTAGACCATTTGAGCAAGGAACAGTACATTTGTCATTAGATTGATTTATGCCTACTTTTTAATTATTTTTTGTCCTGCGTATTACTACCTATTTAGGTTGTACACTATACGTGCTAATTATGCCAATGAGTTAGGGATGAGGAAGGTTGAATTTAAAGTTAGTAAGTGTACCCGCATTTGCGTGGAGGGGCAGTGGAAAACCATTTAGAAAAATCCTTCTTCAATGCATCCGACTGTGACCGCGCTTCCTGTCATCGCAAGTCTAGTCTATTGCGAGAGTGACGCCTTAGACCATACTCCCACCGTGGTAGGTACGCCTGCATATTTCAATGTTTGAAATTCCTTGCATTCAGTACAAGAGGAAATGCAACGGTAATCTTTTCACTCATAAAATAGTAAACAACAAGTTAGTTGAAAATAAAAGCCACATAACTATCCAACTTGTCAAAACTAACGGTAGCATGAGCTAGACAATAGACATGCTAACTATAAATAACTCCAAAAACATTGTTTCACGTCCAGACTACGATGATGAAGCATTGTTTCCTATCCAGAGTTCAGTTGAGTGAAAGATGTCTGCCGAAGAGTATGCTTCTATGACTCGTACTTAAAAAATGAGTGTGCTCTTTTCAAAATTGCACACGGAGAACTTTCAGCTTTGTTTTCCCTTCATTTGGACCAACTGAGTACTTTTCACTTATTTCATTATAAACATCCCATACTATACACGATTTTTATAGTACACGGATGTCACATTGTCACATCCCACAACAATGTGTTTGTGTTAAATATCTCTATAAGTTTCAGTGTCTTTTCATTTGATCATGACATGACAAAGACAAACCAAGAACTGATGTAATCTCTTTGAACAGCAGAAGCAAACTAACTGGTCCACATTGTTTGTTGCCGGGAATGTAGGCAAACACGTCCATAAGAAGCAAACAATGTTTCTTGTAAACCATTTGAAATGGATGACAAGAAACATGTTTCCTTATTGGAAAACACTACTATTTGTTTCCAAACAGTTTGCAAACTGTTTCCCAATTATTTGCACACTGTTTGCAAATAATGTTTCCGAAGAAATGTTTCCTATTGCGTAATAGGTTTTATAGACAGTAATTAAAAAAAATAGAAATAAGCTTTTGTTAGTACGCCAAACTATACCAGGAAGAAATAGGCCTACACTTAACTAAAGTATTTAGCCACTTCCATGGACAAATTTGACTACTGAATGTGCCATCATTAATTTATTGATTCACTCAACAGCTGATGACCATGTCAATTTTTTACTCTGACCGTAGGAATAGCCAATTAGAAAAGAACCAGAGATAATATGATGACAATTTTCATAGGAGTAGACATAGAAAATACAATTTTTTGGTCAACATTGAGAACATTTTAATTTATTATTAGTATTATTGTTTATGTTAGTGGTCTAAAACTCAGACCCTTGGCAGGGTGACTTTCAAGTTTTGAAGGAACTAAGGGGGCCGCATGAATTTCCTACGAATAAATAAATATCAACCTTTCAAAACTTCACCAATAGCTTTACACTAGAGTGGAATATTATTTCTAATTATCGGTAAGGAGTAAAAACAAATGGTTCATCAGTTACTTTTATTTACTTAACATTGTAAAACATTTTAAAATAATAGAAAAATTTACTAACTAAGCACTGCTAAGCAAATATTACACTTTCTGACCAGAAATTAGTGCCCACTTTCCTGTCACTAGTGTGTCGATATTTGGAATGATGTCACTTTTAAAAGTGAGCCTAAAGTGAATGTCACTTCACCTATTCCTTTCAAGAGATTTTACTTGATTAATGTGCGTTGTCAGCATTATAGGAAGATGGAGACTTGAATGTATTTAAAATATTTCCCACGTCTTTGAAACATTCAAACCACCTGTTGAAATCATCTTGGATTCGAAGACAATACGTTGGGGGGAGACACATGAACTTTTTTCTTATTCCATTTGACGTAACAATAGGCATGCTTAATACTGCTACACTCTTCGAAAATAAATTTGCTACTTATAAAGTGGATGGTTTTGCAAAACATTACTATTTTAAATTATATTTGCTATATTACAATATACCTACTTGAAAAAATGTTAATTTATTTTTATTTTATATTCATTTATGTGGGCCGCAAAAGAGTTGGCGCAGGGAAGCATGCAGCCCACGGGCCACGAGTTTGAGACCACTGGTTTATGTAATTATAATAATAATATAAAAAATTGATAGCTGCAGATTACATTACTAGACGTAGGAACACATGAAATTAGATATAGTAACTTTTATTTTGTGTAGCGTAGGATTGACGGTTAATCCTTGGGGTATTTGCCTTGAAGATTGAATTTAAAATGGGTGCCTCAAAATTGCTTTGCATGAAAATATAGAATTCGTTTTTATATTTACAGATAAAAAATAATGTTAGGGTAGCTTACGAAAAACTTATTTTTTAAATTTAGAAATTTGTTGAAAAAATTAGTTTAAATTTAATAGTCTATATAAATTGTGTTTATATTGACTCACAAGATAATGTGTTTTTGTGAGATTGACCTGATTGTGAACATTTTCTTCGAATCTATAATATACGATCTTTCTCGGCTCTTTTGAATTCAACACCTCCAAGTGCGTTGAGAACGACTGGGGCGTATCCTCCTCCTTGACCAACTTGTGACGCTGGGAGTGATTGTCATCTAGATACGCTGTTAGGCGTTTCCCAAACTTGGTATTAACAGCCTTTAACTAATCCATGGAGTACTTTTGATCAACGGATTAGATATAATTTAAATGCATTGTCTGCTGTGATCAACAAACTATAATTAAATATATTATATGTATCGATCAATGAGTAATGATTGAATGTGCTTTACGTATAATATACTATAGAGAAAATTTCCCTGGATCAAATAAATAGAAACGAGCAGGCAATCTCAGATGTCAAATTTAGTGCTTTCCTTGCTCAAACAAGTCTTAGTTAATGCCCGTCTAGGGATATCCACGAAAGGAAGAACTTTAGATGCTGGAAGGCAGCCTTGACCACAATATTCAGTAGCAAACCAGACAAGAGGATGCCAACTCCTTTGTCTGCTTAGAACATTAATCCCTCCACCATCCGTTACTAGCGAGCCAGTCTGCGTGATGACCATTGCAGAACTAGTCTGCATTATGACCATTGCAGAACCAGTCTGCATGATGACCATTGCAGAGCCAGTCTGCATGATGACCATTGCAAAGCCAGTCTGCATGATGACCATTGCAGAGCTAGTCTGCATGATGACCATTGCGGGTTATAATAATATTGGTTTTGCTACCCAGATGGTGGGCGAGATATCTATTAAAGGCTGGAGTTATCCAAAGAGCAGAATATACAGGTGATAAAACAATGCCTATACCACCCGCATCAGTGGATGGGGAGGTCAGGGCTCGAGTATCTGCTGAGAGTAATGAGGGTATTTTGGTAACACAGTGGGAGGATTGGTAGTATTGCACTGGCACATAAAAGTTCTTTGATAAGCCAAAAGGCGCTAGAGTTTTGACAAAGAAATTGGTGAAACCTGAAACACATGTAGCAGTTACACCGTATGACACAAAATCCACTTATATTATTTCTTATAAGTGAGTGGTTTCCATCAACTTTCAGTCCACTCGTTGGATACTAAACTTCAAGTTAGACAGCAGTGAATTAATATTACCCAGCCTCTATAGTAATGGCTCATCTTTCATCAATGACGTCCTCAGATCTTGTGTCAATTTTTGTGACAATATAATACCGTGCTAATACGTGAAGTACAAAGAAATAAATTGTTATATCTCTGGGAAGGGCGCTCAAAACTTTGTTTTAAAACCTTTGAGAAAGTAGAAGAGCTAATTATAATTCAGAGTTCATTAACTGTATTGCTACAGGATATAATAACCCAACAACCACCCCAGACCATTAGTTTAGTAATATACATGTTAACATTTTGCAACCTGATCTTAGCAATGAGGGAAAGATTGCCTATCATAAGGTTTTGAGAATAGGGCCAATTATTCAGTAAGCCTGTTCAAACCGAATACTTTATCTGATAGTCACGGTTAAGTTTAATATACCTGTTCTCAGCTTTGGTCCAAAATTTGGGGTGGGTGGTAAGTGCCGACGGAAGCGCCCACCATGCTTTGGGCCGAAACCATCTCTCTCTTCAAGTGTGCCATTTCGCAACTCCTCCCTGTCGCTGGTTGGTGTACATTTCACAAGCCATATCAATACAAAATGAGAAGGTGACAGTGCTCGAACTAGTGTCCGTGGTTCGGATATTCTGGCTGAGTCCACGGGCGTTCAGGGCAATTGATACATTGTGAGTTACACTATTAGAGCTCTACTACTCAAGAATCTGTATTTATAAACATAGCTGAAAGCTATTATCTAAGGCCTAAGCTATTACCAACATTAGGAACAAGTTTCATTGATAGTCACTAAGGGGAACCCGCCTCGGTGGCGTAGTTGGCTAACGCGCTAGTCGTGTTGAGCTCGACCGCCGAGGACGGGGAGATCGAGGTTCGAATCTCGGTCGGGTGAACTGGGGGTGGTTTTTCCTAAATGGTTTTCCACCTTCCCTCCACGCAAATGCGGGTTCACTTCCTCTAAATTCGACCCTCCCAATTCCTAATCCATTAGCATAATTAGTACTTAAGCGTATAACCCGAACGGGTAGTAAGACGCGTTGCTAAATATTATTATCACTAAGGGGAAACTACTGTGTATTTTCTGCTTATTCTTCTACTACCCAGGCGCCTGTACTTATAGGATTCACTGAAAACTATTACCTAAGTTATCACCACATTAGGAACCGGTTTCACTGATTGTTAACTGTGTTAATATTAGTTTAGAGTGAGGAGGGGGAACCACCGTGTATTTTCTACGTATTTCTCTACTACACAGGCACTTGTACTTATAAACATCGCTGAAAATTATGACCTGCGCTGTTACAGGTTTCACTGGTAGTTATTTGTTTCGCTAATAGTTGACAACGCGTTAGATTGAACTATTAGTGACGGGGGAAGGTCAGGGTTTGAATATCGGCTGGGTGTAATAGATGTGTGTATTTATCTCATCTTGTGATATGAAACACGCCTGATAAGGTATGTTTTAGTTTATGCCTGAAACAATTATTGGTTTTATAAGCTGCATGGCTAATATTCCTCGTGAAGGGTTTCAAAATAGCAATTAGGCCTACAGAGATATTTTAAATGCTACACAATTAATAAATATTTAAAAATCGCTACTTTGAAAGCTCATTAAAGAAAAAAAACCGAGTTTCCCCGCTTCAACATAATCGAACAATTTACTGCCTAAATATTATTCTGGAGCAAGAGGAACTTAAAACAACAAAACTCACTATATTTTGGTAAATACCACCCAATAATTTATTTATAAATCTATTACAACCCTAGATTCTAAATTTGTATGTGATTTTTTGAATAATTTTACAGGATGTGGCCAAAACAATAATTAGACGATTAGTAACTTGAAAATTAAGACTTTACTTTAAAAGTAAATATTCACTAGCTAAATAAAAGCAAACTAAATACTAAACTTTTTCCCATTTTGAAGATAATGTCACTCAGGTGAGTTCCATTGGACGTCGGACGTCAGGGAAACATCAACACGTCGTTCATCACTTTCCTCAGCTTAGATCGTCTAAGTGTTTCCGCCCCAGGTTGTAATTTTTCACTTAAGTGAGTTATGGTCTAGGTCAGTGGTTCTTAACTGGTGTTCCTTGAACTGGTTACAAGTGTTCCGCCGGTGAAAGATGACACATGACAACAGTTCTCAGTGATGTTGGCTACTTTGATTCTAAGCAACTGAAGATTCCTACGCGCGTTGACTTCTAAGCCAATAGAATAGGCCTATAATGTTTTTTGAATTAAAAAAATACACTTGTACACGGGAATCGGACCCAGGACCTTTGACTTTGGAATCGTCTCGTGTCCAGGGCCATTCTTCCCTAATATTTTTAAGCAAAGTCTGTGATGAACGTGCGGAAATAATCAGCTACATATGAGTGATCTATCAAGGCGATTGTCCCTTTTCATTTGGCGTGGAAATGCAGAGCCATAGGAACAAACGGTTATCTTCAAGATTTCTTATTGTTTTAAATTTTTTTTGAAACAGTTTTGTTCAAGAATAGAAGCATGTTGATTAAGTTATACTTTTTATATACACACCTCCTCTTTAATTTTAACAGTGATCAAATATCGATAAAATTGACATTTTTCAATAAAAAAAACTGCCGGCTTCATAACAAAAAGTAAGAAAATGTAACCATTAATAAACATCGATACATTATCTTAGAAGGGGTGTTGAAAATATTGACACAAAAATTTCACTCGTTCTCGAGAAAACTGTTATTTCTAAACGTTTGATTTTTCCGCAAGAACTGTTCGGTAGCTAGCGCCATTTACGGTTTCCGTGATCCATCTGTTCTTGTTGGCGCGGAAGGATACTTTGGTCGGTTGTGAGGCCACGCCATGACTTTCAGCCTGCCACCCACCATCCTACAAAATAGGTTTCAGACTTGCACTCGACAGGGCCAAGGGCCTTAAGATCATCTGCTATCAGATGGTACAGCCAGCTTCAACTCAGGAGAGCTTTATTCTGACAATAGAACAAATGACAACCGTACCAATGCGCATATCAAGATGTAGTAAATAACCAAACTATTATTTATTTGTTAATTACGGTTATAGCCGCATCTAAATGTCATATTCTTTAAAAAAAATGACACCTAGACGCGGGTGTTCCGCCAATTTTTCTTATAATCAAAAGTGTTCCGTGACTTCCAAAAGGTTAAGAATCACTGGTCTAGGTCATGAACGTGTAACTATACAAAGTCAACCTTATTCCGGACAGTTTTGATAATATTTATTTTTTGAACAAATCGTGAGATATTGTGACGTGACTATACTGTGGCACCGAGGCCTTCATCTTAATTCTTTGTTCAAGAAGTCACCCCATAGAAATTATATCAAAACTCAAAATAATAATTGATATCTTGATGCATGGATGATCACCAGAGCCACGGAAAAATTTCAATAATAATAAGAGAAAATAGTTAAGTAATTGATAATTTCAAAGAAATATCTACAAATTCCGACCCTTGGTTAATAGAGAATGTTAGATTTAAAATGTTCTATTACAATAATATTATTTTTTACTTGAATTGTAATGATAAAACTACCAAAGCAAAAGAAAGAAAATTATTTATTCAGGACCATTTATAATTAAAGGATGTACTTTACAACTTATAATTAATTCATTCATTGTAAATCAATCAACCCCTGCCTTCAAAGGGGACAGTTCTGCTCCATTTGACTGATTATATCGCTAGTTAACCTGCTTTATATAGGAAGCCCGTTTTCTTCAACCAACATTGATTAAAAGTCACTCAAATTTGTCACTGTATAAATATACTTTACTTTATTTATTAATTAAAAAATGCATTTAAAAAGCTATCAAAAACTTTCAATAATACTTCTTTATTAATTACTGTGTCGTTTCTTTTTATCTTACTAACTAAAACAGCTAAGAATGTAAATACAATTGTAATATTTTTAATTACATCACCCTGGAAACATGAGTTTCCCCGTTTAAAATAACTGTCTTCCTATGAAAATCAAACTGTAGATTTTATTCGTGTGTTTATGAAGAAATATAGATGAGTATTCTTCATCTGTGGTTTTCAACATAACATGTTGTCAATTTAGACATCTGCGGACTTAATGTCAGGCTCATCTAGTTTGATTTTCCTATGAAGGAAAGGTCGGAGATCGTATCTTTACCGGTGTAATGAGGTTGGTTTTATTGCCAGACGGTTTCCTACTCTATCTTCATGAAAATGTACAGTACATTTTATCTTAATTATACCTCCACCCCTCCTACGCGAGTAGTGAATTTGAAGACGGGTACGAGTAGTAAGACGTTGTGAAAACAAAATATACCGAGTTTTTACGATCTCAGTAAGAAGCCGGGGGTCGTATGAGCAAACCCACATTAAGTCTATCAGTTTTGTTTTTGTTTCTGACAACACTATTAAAAGGTGAACGTCCTGATATGTGGCCCACGCTCCCCGAGCTGGGAGCCTCCCCACACCTCAGTATTATGCAGACTGCCAGTCCGGCCGCTCTGATCTAATACTTGTAAATGATACAGCGTGTAATTTGGCTCCTGTGTTTCATCTTTTTATGTTTTTAATGTTGTTTAGCTGCTAGCTACAACAGTTTTATAATAACACTGCTTTAGTCAGGACCAGAAGGAAGCTTCCTGGTCATCGGGCGAGAAGGGCGTATGGGACATTCTCGAGACAAGAGATAGACTTTTTATGCAGGTTTTGTAGACCCCTGACTTTGTGGCCTCCGTTGGTCAGAGAGGTTAATTATCTGGGGCCTTAGTTTTAGTTTAGGTGCTCACTTGTGGGGCATTAGGTTAAGTATGTTATGTGGATAACACGAACCAAATCGTGTGTATATAACTTCTTGTGTTACGAAAGGATAGGTTAAGGGGCTGATACGTTTTATTTTTTATAATGAGCTCTGCGGACAGTATAAACAACAAAAACCGCATCGTTGGCTATGTGGTATAACACGTCACCCCCGTATTATGCTGGATCTATGGTGACAGGGAGATCGGGGCTCGAATCCCAGTTAGGTGTACCCAGAGTGTTTTTTAATGGTCTCTCACCCCCAGGGGTCAGCAGTTCTCAAGAGAAAATGGACAAAATTATAATATGAAACGTGACGAGAACCAACGTGACGGGGAATTTTCGAGGTGACTGAGGGATATTTTTTTTCTTTTGATTACCTGCGATTTGGGGAAATTTTATCGTGGGGTTACAATAGATTTTTAGTCATGACCATGAGGTACTGTACAATATACGAAAAGTTTGAGAGCCACTGCTCTAGACTATACCTGCTTCATCTATACCACAGTAGTGTAAATACGTTGATGTCCCTAATGGGTAGTAAGAAGCAGTGCACAAATTTCACAGGATCGAGTCAGTGTAGTGAGTGACAGCATTATAAACTTTTATCTCTTTTATTTGTGGAAGCTCTTTGATATATGTTACATCTAATTTTTGGAAGAACAGTTATTTTTATTTTGCCTATATAATTTTGGTAAAACAATTTATTTTTACCAAAGGTTTGGTACATCTACTAACTTTAATTTTATGACTGAGGGGTAGCGTGATCCAGAGAGGTTCTTGGTCTATTGCAAGCAATGCGTCCTCAAGGGGCCCCCAAAGATGAGGAGTCCCAAAAAGCTGGCCAATTTTTTTTAAATCGTTAAACTTAATAAATAAAATTATAGACAAAATATGAGAGTAGTAAAATAAGAGTAATTATAACAGCATCGTCTGTTCGGTTAGTGATTGTTTTAGTGTATTTGAGTTTTGTGGGATGTAGCAAAGAATAAACTTATTCGTCTTTAGTAGCCATGTCCTAAAAACCACCCATTCCAGTGTGTCAATATATATATCAGCAAAGTAATGCATATCGTGTTGTAGTTGTAGGGTTACCGAGATGTAGCTTTGCTGAACAAGTGAAACATCATATTATAAACTTATTATTCTTTAAATCTAATTTGACACCTTGACGCGGGAATTGAACCCTAGTACCTTGGCTTTGTACGCCGATGCTCCTACCACTGAGCTCTGAGCTGTCCAGTTGTCGTCCCGTACCCAGGCCACAGACAAGGTATAACTTATACCTGACACTCAACCTCCAGGTTAAAATGGCTGCACTCCGTGGAAGAGCTTGAGTCCTTAAATAAAGGTATACATACCTGCCATCAAGGTGAATTAAAATAATAAGATCATTGTAAACATGGTTTCATTTGAGAGAGGACACAAATATCCTTCTCGGCCTACACAAAGCTAGGTTCAGGTAGTGACCCAACGCCCTATTCACATAATCTTACCACACAAATAGCTTACATAGACTGCCGATTACGATTAAAATGGTCCCTTTACGATGAACATGTTAAAAGTGAGTCGTTTAACAACAGCACATTTGGAAGTGTTTTTATCACTGAGCATTGACACTAGCGAACTCAAGTGTTGATGGGCTCAACCTGGCTCAAGGAGCTCAGAGACACTTCTGTAGGGCTGAGGATCTGATGTATTCTTATCTGTGACCCAGCGGTCACTCTTCAATCGCACTCTAAGGCAGAGTCAGTATAGATGGATACTAAATTAGTAGTTCAAGCTCACCTGTTCGTTTTATTTTCAAGATAATATAAAACATAGCTACCCTATTATATTTTTGTTTAATCTGATTCATATTGTATAGTTTAATACGCAATTAGACTGTTCTAATCATTTATAAGAAATATACTTATGGGGCCCACATTCTACAGTTCGCAAGGGGGCCCCAAACTGCCTGGGAGCGGCCCTGACGTGATCCAACGGAGATTTAATGAAACTTCATATTTTTACTGCTCTTTTGTTTGTATAAGTTTTACAACCAAACTATTGTTTTTATGTAAGGTAAGATTAGCTTTGTGCCGACCCTGTGTTGATTTGCTAATTATTTGTGCGTGCCAGACTCACTGTTATGTCATTGGCTTAACGTTCTAATAACTTTTATGACGCATTGTATCTAGTTTACTATTCGTTGTTTACTGTTCTATATACCACCCACCCTACCTTCAGAAGGCAGGTTTACATTGTTTTAACTCCGTTCCTGCTGACTGACAGATCATTGCTGTAATGTTCCTATTTTTCTTTTAAATGTTGTTAGTTTCGAAGTGATTTTTCGGTTCAAACATGTAGTTTGTCAATGATTTGATTTTGTTTTATTTAAACATGCAATTTGTCAATGATAAGTATTATTTCTCTTAACATGACCTAGGACTCGTCTACAACATTTTCTTCCCGTTTTGTCAATTTAATGTAAATTAACGTATTTTATAACATGTAACATCTTTGCTTTCACCATACAAACATGGGCGCCCATAAATGGACGATAAGGGGGGGATAAGATTTAGCTGCAATTGGCTAATAAAACTTTTGAATCATCAATATATGAGTTAACAGAGATAAAAAATATAAAATGTAGATTTCCTCCCATTCCTTCTTCAATAGAATTCTTTTCATTTTGTTTTGTCCAATAAACTTATGAAAAATATAATATTTATTTTCAATGGGCTCAGCTACAGCTACATTTTATTTTTTGTTAATTTTTCAGAAACTTTTTTGTTGTTGCGAGAAATGGTTCTTGATACTCAAATAATTAGCTCAGAATTGTGTTCAGTTGCTCTAAAATTCCCCCCACACAAGGTTACATTCCAGAAATTGCCTCTTGAGGAGGAGGGGGTGCCCCACCCCCAGTAAATGGGACTCCAATCTGCCCCCTCATTTGTAAAACCCATATGGGCACTCTTGCCTACAAACGTACCTTTTATCACTTAGATATAATTTAATAGTTTTTAATGGAGATGGCTTGTTTACTTATAAAATTGTACCCTTTTCCGATTTTTTTGATAAAATCTTTTTTTTTGTGCAACCCCTTTTTGTTTATAAGCATTCTCGACTATGTTTTGCAGAATTACCTATCCGTCACTTAGGTACAAAAAACTTGTCGGGGTTTACCTATTTTCCACGTTTGTGGGAGAATAGATAAGCCACCATTAACCTCCTTCCCCTTTTTTACGATATCATATTTCATTGTTTTTCATATTTACCCTCTATGAACTTTATCCACTATTATTGATTGTTTTAAGTAATTTCTAAACTTACTCTGCTACTGGCAAACTTCATAAATCCTATACCCAAATATTCAAATTTTTTTTTCATTAATAATTAATTATATTTAGTTTATATAAAACACACTTTAAATCTCTTTTCCTTGAATATATTATTAGCCCTTTAATACATTAATAGAATGTTTGTTGCCATTTAAATAAACTTGACCAAATGACCAAAAATTCCCCCCAAAAAATTGTCTACAAAATTATGATTTACAAAAAAATATTATTTGTGATCAAAATCCGGGCCTAATTTGTTTTAAATAATACATATAATTATATAATCTTTCTCAAATAGTCAGTATTTATCTTGTTGACTGATATATGACAAGTTTTTGTCGAGTGTTCTACGTGCTTGGAATTGAAATTACAAACGTTGGTTTCAAACTTAGCTATATTGTTCATCAACGTTTCTTTTTCTCTACCCGACACAATTTTCAAATATTGTTTGGGAAATGTGTGAAGATCTTAATTACTGAATATTTGTTCTATCCTATTTAAATGTTTAATTTCTCTGTGAAGTATACTGTTAAAATGTAAACATAGCAACGGTTGATCAAACCTACTTCAGTGGCTAACTGGGCTGAATATCAAGCTCATTTAGTTTGGTTTGCTATGAAAGGGAAGGGGTGGGGTTTCATTTCTGGCTGGGTGTACTGAGAGTGTTTTTTTTTTTAGAATTGTATTTTACCCTCCCTTCACGCAAGCTTCTATACGTGTCATCTAAATATTACCCGCCTCTTCCCTACAACACCGACGTGGCTAATATATGCGTACAACCTGACTGGGTAGTGAGACAGTTCCAAGAAAAATCCCCTCGGGACTTTTCACCCACGTGAAACTTCACCCAATTCTAGTACACCCACAGAAAACTGACCAAAATAAAAATATACCAAGTAATTTTAAATCATTTTATATGTTGGGCTACTTTACAAGTTAAATTTATACAGTATTATACAGATCTCAAGGTAACAAATTATACAGGCTGCAGGGGGTGATAAGATAAGTATTTACACACAATTAAATTTGTGTTGGCCACGCCAAATGGCGGTGTTATGAGGCGTCAAAATTGACGTTGTATGCACCTTGGGGGTAGGCAACACACACAGAAGTTGCTGTAAATTATTGATATCTTTCATTATGCAAAAGTTCTGCTGCCAGTGTTTTGGTCCCAATAAGAAGTGAACCCACGTCCTCAATCGAGATGCCTTTGCGCTTTCAATATCAGCCCTTGTCAGGGCCAACAACAAAATATTTGAAAGGATAAGCACTTCCTTATGGGTAGGCCTACCTGTTGTCAGGCAATTTCATTCCTGTTTCTACAGTAGCCCCATGACTTCTTTGGTGCTGACTGACAGCTGACGGCTTTGAAAAGTTACCAGACCAAATTATGTATCCCTACGCCAAACCATATGATCTGCAAAAACATGTGTTTAGCAGCTGTCACTTCTGAGAGTCAAAATTTAGGTATATACCTAAATGTTGACTGTCAGAAGTCAGCTGTGAGCTGTCAGTCAGCACCAAAGAAGTCATGGGGCTACTGTAGTCATATTTTACACCACACTCCACTTGTAATGTGTTGAAGATTGATGAATTGCCTACCTCACAGGTGCATACAGCACCAATTTTGTCTTCTCGTAGCGCTGACATTTGGCGTCGCTGACCCATAGTTCACTACTTGGAAATACTCGTCTGCTCACCCCCCAAAAAATATACATTTTTTACTAGAAATCAAATTAACCCGGAATTTATGAACATTATTATTTATAAAATGTATATAATCAGGAATTAGTACGACGGTTGAATTCACACTGTCAAGTTTTGGCTAAAAGTGTTCAAGTAATCAGCAAGTAATTTGCCTTTAAACTCGTCAAAACGGGATGAAATAGTCCTTGTACTCAAATGTAGATGTTAACATTTTGTTTACTGAGTTTGTCTAATGGGGTGACCAGTAGTTTGTTCCACTGCCATGGCCCCTACGTCTGACTCTCAATTTAACATTTTATGGTTACGTTTCATTGTTAGAAACTTCTGTTTGGGAGAATCAAAGATGACAATGAAAATACAGGCTGAATAAATTTCGGGTAAGAAATTCTGGTCAAATTTATCAGGGTATATATTTTTGGGTGAATCTTGCTTTTGGTGATACAACTCCGGGTCATATGCATATTTTCCTTGTGTGACGCGTTGAAATAAAGTAAAGTTTGTGAGGGATTTATACTAAAAACGTATTGCACAAATTCAGAGATCAGTTTCAAACATTTTAGTTCATATTTATGGGGGAACAGT
Organism: Timema genevievae; assembly: GCA_902155825.1. Taxonomy (NCBI): domain Eukaryota; kingdom Metazoa; phylum Arthropoda; class Insecta; order Phasmatodea; family Timematidae; genus Timema; species Timema genevievae. Next base: position 35,036 of record CABFWO010000083.1, read on the forward strand.
GGACTGATTTTTTTTTTTTAGATTATTACTTTTAAAGCGTATAACCCGAACGGGTAGTAAGACGCGGTGCTAAATAAATAGAAAATTACTTTTAAGATCATGGATATTATTGACCTGATTTAAGAAACAGAGAGATATAAAGTTTTTAGAGGAAATGCGCCCGAGTTAGCGTGGTGAGGTATAAAAACACACAGGAATATAAATCTTCTTCAGTGCGCCTAGCGGAGATTCGAATTAGGACCTTCTCGTCACCAACTATCCAGCCTATTACGAGAGCGAGGCTTTAGACCATGCGACCACCTGTGTGGGGTCTCATCCAGTTAATCATGAAAAAAATGTGTCATTGTGAGGTTATTGATCAAGACACCCCAATATATTTAATTTTCATTGACGACTCATTTTACAATAAAAATAAAAGTTAAAAAAAATAAAATGCTTGTCCGATACGATAATTTATTTATATTATAAACAAAGCATGTAGAATCATCATACTGTAATATAGGTTTGTGTAGCATTAATATACTAATAAGTCACTATACTAATTTGTTACTATACTAACCTGCAATTAGAAGCTTATTAGATTATTAAATTATCTCGATTTCTCTTTGTGAAGGATAGTTTGGTCCAATCCTTAAATAAATAGGTAAACTATCTTTTCAACGTGGGCGTAGGGAGGTGGTGAAGATGGTTGTGGGTTCCAATCCCCCTCTCCCAAAACATCGCCAGACTTTTTAAATGTGTGTAGTAAAAGTGGGAACTAGGGGGGTCTGGACCCCCTGAAATTTGATGAGTCCCTAAGGGGTCCTTCAGTACTCTACGTATACAAATTTTATTGACTTAATAAATAATAAAATTTTCTTGAGGACCCCTCCTGGAAAAATTAGCTTTCAAAGTCCTTAAAAGGAAGGTCAATAATCTGACGTTTTACGAAACCAATCCTATACCTATTTATTTATCCAAAAACATTCGTAATAACAATTATATATTTTTCCAGTCAGCTCACATTGAAAATAATACACAAATTAAAATAAATCATACTTTATCGAATATAATACACAATATTAAGGCGTTACCAAATGAATAAAAAACGTGTATTGTGTTACAACTAGGGATGGAACTCTAAAATCCTTGATTTATTTAATCCTTAGGATCATTTAGTATTCGAGAGAGTCAAGGTTCAGAAGAATGGCAACCACAACAAAATATCTCAACTCATAATCTGGAGGCATTCCCTTGATATAAAAAGAGTATGCAATCATTAGAAACCGTTATATATATTTAAATATTTAGAAAACCCATTTTATTTTCCTTTGGCTGAAAAACAAACATATAAACTCACATAATAAGCAGAAAAAACCTTAGAAGAATAGTTAATTCACTAAACAAAATGTCCTTCCTATTCTTTATAGCGTGATCAATATGACAAAAAGAGAAATAAATATTTAGTTTATTCAAACGTTTATTAAGAAACTAGTAAAACTTACAGCTACGGTTTACAACTTTTCATTTAGTTTTTTTTAATATTCCATGAATCAAATCTGGATCCAATTTTATATTAGACATAGTTTTGTTCCTAAACACTTTCATCTAACTCTGAAAGATAGTAGTCATTAAATCAAGAAATAAGTAATTCAAGCCTTTTATTATAACACTTACTTAGGTTGAACACAAATTGATGGTTACGCGTATTGAATTTCAAGCCCATCGAGTATTGTTTGCCAGTAACAAGGAGATTGTGGGTTCAATTACTGGCTTGGTTTACTGAAGATATTTATTCCTAAATGACTTAGAATTATCCTGCTACGCAAATGCAAGCAAACTCCCTCTAAATTCTCTCTTCCTCATTAGTGTAAATAGAATACGTATAGCCCAGACGTAGTTAATGTATGTATTATAAATTATAATATAGTTGGGGATAACGCATCTCCTAAAATGGTGCTGTACATTATTTTAATAAAAATCAAACTTTAAAATAATTAGTCATGTAAATAATTGCAAACTCCATCTGGGATATTAACGAAATAGCATTATTTTCAAATTGATATTTGAATTTATCGTATTTTGAAATAACATATAAAATACTGTTAGGAAAATAAATTGATCCGACAATTTAACAAAGTTGGTAGCGTGTTTCACTGGTGAGATAAAGAATCGGGATTCGATTCCCGATTTCTGGCAAGGTCGAAAAATTATCATTAAGGAGATGCGAGTTTTTCTCTTTCACATTGATGAATTACCAACCGTTGAATATTGTGTCTCCCCTAAATTAAAAATATTCCATAAATCATGTGACCGCCTCTGTGGTAAATTGGTCAAAGTTTCTGGCTACACATCCAGAGGTTCCGGATTCGATCCCCAGCGATTGCAGATTTTCATGTGAACCAATGGGTCTGCAACGGGGTCAGCTCAGCCTCGTGAGGACAAATGAGGAGCTACTTGAATGGAAAAAGTGGCAGCTCCGTTCTATAAAACTGAGATTAACGGCCGGTGGGCTCGTTGTACGTTTGGCTAGCCACATAACACCCTCTATCCGCGGTAGTTGACACTATCTATCATCTTCGTTAAACGACGATGGCCGCTCGGTCGGTATGGCTAGATTTCGAGTTGAAGTGATGGAATTTTTACTTTAAGTTGTGTGCTGATATAATCAGTCGGTTTATAAAGTGCACGTTAAATACCTCAAATAAAAAAATAAAAAATTACCATTGGAACATTTTTCTTAGCTTCGTGACTAGAAGAGGCTTGTGTAATCCTAGTTTGAACCAAGGAGTTGTCTAAGATAGTTTAACATTTATGTTTGTTTTCTAGTTTAAATATCCATATGTTACAATAATTCGCTAAATTGACGTTTTAGGATTATCATACTGAACTGAGTTAGCTTTAAACTGTGTGCTTAGAAATACCTGGTTTATAAAGAACGGATTGCGTTAGTCGTAATTTAGGACACATCATTTGGCCAGCTATTCGTCCGGCATAGATAACACCTCACGAAAAACTACATGGATTAGTGACCAGGGGATTTCTCTGACATATTTATCGTTCATCCATCCAATAGGAGGAGTTCTGTGCTATGCTCAGTAAGTTTGGAAATATTATATATATATATATATATACACACACACACACACACACATCAGTAAGTTTGGAAATAATATATAGTATTTCCAAACTTACGGATAAATTTGGAAACTATACATATATAATTTCCAAACTACNGTATCTGGGTTATATCAATCGTAGCCCAGTAGTGGAAAGATTATCCAGTACTAGTATACCGTTCCCCAGAGGACGCCCGAATATACTAATCGTATATTCTTTCCATGTTCCGATGAGATGAGGTGATGGTTATTGTGAGTATGAGGGGGTGGAACCAGTGGAAACACTTAAACCTAACTTAAGCCTAACTAACCAAACCCGGGTGACTGTTGGGATGATTCTCCTTTCGGGAAAAATACCCAAGGTACCGGCTGGTAATCGGACCCGGTACCCCTAGGCTCATATCCAGGTGCACTGACCACTACACCCCGGGGTTAGTTTAAATATTTCATGATATTATGATCCAACTCCAAGAATAATCAAAAAGTTATAAAAATAGCTAAGGATAAATATTTCTCAAAACTCTCAAAATACGTCATATTTAAAAGAGACTCAGTAGTTTAAAACTGTACAATAGTTTCCACAATTTGCAAAACTGTCACTTTTAAAAATTATGATTTCCATTAAAACTAGGCAAATTAAAATTAAAATGGAAACGGAACATAGCCCACTTGATGTTTTAAGTAAAAATATTTCGATATGTTTTTCAAATTTAAAAATTTAGGCCTGATTTTTAAATTAAATATCTTCTTGGATTCATATCAGATCATCAAACTGTACTAAAAATTTAAAAACAACTAAATTACTATTAGTGTTTTTTTAATTAGCTCTACATATTCAAATAACTTGTTCAACCTTATCGTAGAGTGCTTGATATTCTTAATGATACATAATTAGTTTAATGGGATAGTATACCTTTTAATATGTAATGCAACTAATCTCACTACAGTCCTATTTTCATATTATGAACCCTTTTAGAAAATACAAACATATTTTTTGTGGCCAACATTAAGTATTACATTTTAATATATTACAAGTATTATTTTATAGCTATTGATAATATTTATCAAAATTTACAGCTAAAAATCGATTGATTTGACGTATCAATACGTGAAAATAGACATAATCACATTTCTAACAGTCATATTCGAATTGGACTTTGAACGTAGCCCTAGTAATAAAAATAAATATCAAGATTTTTATTCTTACCATCCATACAGGCTATATTAAGTTACTTATATATTTAGCACCACGTCTTACTACCCGTTCAGGTTATACGCTTAAGTACTAATTACGCTAATGAATTAGGAAGTGAACCCGTATTTACGTGGAGGGAGAGTGGAAAACCATTTAGGACAAACCACCCACAGTTCACCTGACCGAGATTCAAACCTCTATCTCCCCGTCTTGGCAGTCAAGTTCAACACTAAACTAGTGCGTTATCCAACTACGCCACCGATACGGGTTATACTAAGTTAATTACACTAGTGGGGTGAGGGTGAAGAAGATAGAATTTATTAAAAAATGTGTATGCCTGCATTTACATGGAGGGAGAGTAAGAACCCATTTAGGTTAACCTAACCTCCTCTCCAGCCCTGACAAACAACACTAAATGAGCATGACGTTCACTTCGCGTGCCCCACCAATGTGAGTATTAGGAGCGTGCATCACATGCCAATCAACTCTATGGTACATTCGGATAGAAAGAGTAAATTTACACCAACACTATTACACATGGATCATTTCTGATTTCACATTAAGGGAGAAAAAGAGTTAATAGATGTTTCTAATAATGATAATTATTGAAATATTAAATGACATTTGGATAAAAACTGCACTGAAAAGACAGTTTTTGACCATTTTAGAATGGCTTCACAGATAAGCAGTGTGCACAAATCTTAATTCTGTCATAATAGGGACATACTCTATTTATTAATAAGAAACTTTGTCACTTTGTCCCCCATCGTCACCGTGGAAAATTTCGAGTAATCATTCAAATACGAATGCACTGCACACATTTCTGTCATTTCATATTGTATATGTTTTCTTTTCCCCTTCACTCCCATACCTCGCGTGATCCGGCACCTGAGTTGAGCCTGCTCTGATGAACGCCGTACGAAATTGAACTTCCTCCCATTCTCAGACGTGACTTAGCCCCTTGTTTCCTCCAGTTTGTTGCGTGCGACTGGTTTAGGTCGTTGTGAGGCGATCTGATGATCCAGCTACCGGTACTACGCAGCATCACCCATTACATTCACGTAATAACACAACTCTTTACGCCACACCGTTCAAAATAGAGGTAAGTTCAACCTAGCTCGCAAGCCAGGGAAACTTTATTTGGAAATTGAACTACTCGTCGGGCAGGGAAACCGATCATTGGATGGACTAGTTCATTATAAAACACACACGGGAATCCCTCCTATTATTAGGTCACTGTTTTATTCCTTACTAGAACTAGTGTGTAGATTAATAGCAACCATTATCCATCAAATATTGACTTGATTGGTTTTTCCATGCATCTAAAGATTTATTCGTTTATTATCACTGCGATCCCACTCCTACCATAAGAAATATACTCAAGCCAAGAAATATGTTAAAAAGATATGTTTATAGTTTCGCCTTGAGTTCGGAGGCGCTTGCATTCTTAAATTATTATTCCGGTTTTATACATTTCTTGGTTACTATTTTGTATGTTCTTTTAAGTGTGTGTGTGCGTGTATGTGTGTAGAAAAAAAACCTTGCAGGTTTTATGGAGTAGAAGTTTAATTTAATTATATTTAAATAAATAAATTGTAAGTTTCTCCAACTAATTTATTTGGTAAGATTTGTGAATGTCCAAGAAACAGTTTTATTTCAAAAATAAACTATTTTTACCAAAATTAGAAATTAAAACTTAATTAATTGGCTAACAAATATATGCATGGGGCCTACTATATACTACTATATTAAATCCTATTAGTAGCTTTGTTTGTAAATCACGTCTTACAGGTTCAGTCTATTCGAATATGACAGGAATAAACAGGTGCTAATGAGCCTCGGCTTGTGTCAAAGAGCCTTTAACACAATGTACTGGCACTTGAACCTCAGTGTGTTGGCTACTAGTCGTAAATATTTTCATGTACACTTCGTTTGGACCGAAAAGGAACTGTCTTACCTTGATGGGTTAAACTATGACCCTATTTTATAAGCTACGCCATAGCGTAATCCGACAAGGTAAGTCCGATTGATCTCAGTGGTCTTGAGTTAAAAAGCTCATCTCAGGACCCGAAGTTCCTGGGTTCAAACCTATCTGAGGTCAACTGATTTTTCTTGAGCGATAAAAATCCACAGCACAACTTATTTCGGAGACGAATTAAAGCCATCGCGTTGGTCCCATGTCAATTGTGACATGTAAAAGAACCCTGGAAAAGTGTAAAGTAGATTATATGAGAATACGTTTCCCAGCGAAATTGGTAGAGCCTTTTGCTTTTTATCATAAAAATTCTCTTGTGCTAATAATCTCGTCAGTAGATTTAGAAAGTGTATGTTAAATATCTAAAATTAAAAAAATACATTATATTAATAATAATATTTAGCACCGCGTCTTACTACCCATTCGGGTTATACGCTTAAGTACTAATTACGCTATTGGATTAGGAATTGGGAGGTTGAATTTAGAGGAAGTGAACCCGCATTTGCGTGGAGGGAGAGTGGAAAAACATTTAGGAAAAACCACCCCCAGTTCACCCGACCGAGATTCGAACCTCGATCTCCCCGTCCTCGGCGGTTGAGCTCAACACGACTGGTGCGTTAGTCAACTACGCCACCGAGGCGGGTTTATATTAATAAAGAATAGTCATTGTTCAAGTGGCTTAAGACGTCAGTCTCGTAATATAAGACAAAATGCACAAAAATACGTCCTATGTACTTGATCAATTGCTTAGAAATTTCAATTCAAATCACTTAAGATGAATCATTAAACTAGAAATCATTGGAACGGTCGCCATATTGAAACGAATAATCAAATTGATTTCACAGGTCCAAAAAAAAAAATCTATATCACATTTCGTTAAAATTGGTCAAAGCGTCTAGCAGTTACCGCGGAACCATCATAATAATTTTTAGCAGCTGCTATCTTGAAACTGATAGCCAGTTCAAAAAACCTTCTACATAAGTGGTTTGTCCTAGGTTCGTATAATGTTCTTGCCAAATTTAATTAAAGTTGGTTCACGAATGTTGACAGTTAGCTTGGGACAAACCAACAGACGATATGTCAAATGTTCAAGTTAAAATAGGACCTTACAACACTCAGTAAAATAATTATTTACACAACTACAAGCAATATTAGTTCCAAAAAAAGTCACAAAGAATATAAAGATAACAAGTGATAAAAGCAGTACCAAATACTAAGGTAGGACAATCTCATTTTTTAGTTGTACTTATCCATACCTATAATAACTAGATATGTCTGCATATACGATTTTCTCTGTGTGTTTGTTTGCTGCTTTAAACTAAAAAAAAAAATTCATCGTACAGAGACGGGACTATTTTTATTGTACTCTTTATTTCTCAGAAAACAGAGTAGGCCATACACTATCACGCCATCTCATCAGCGAGCGAGGCGATGTTGAAAAAACCGGGTGTAAGCAGATAATATCGCGACTGCTTGACTCGGATAAAGCCGGGTCCACACTAGAACAAAACAACGAACCTAAGACTTTTTTTTAGCACCACGTTTTACTACCCGTTCAGGTTATACGCTTATATACTTTACTTTAATGGTTTTCGGTGTAAAGAAGGTAGTATTTAATGAAAGTGTACCCATATTCACGTGGAGGGAGAGTGGAAAACAATTTAAAAAAAAAACCTCAATACATCCGACCGAGATTCGAGACACAATCTCCGCGTCATCGGCAGTCTAGTCCACTGCAAGAGTAGCGCGTGAGACCACGTGGTCATCGTAGCGGGTCCGAACAATGTGGGCGATTCTCCAAACATATATTTGTAACAACATTTGCTCGCTGTGCTCCGATCCACCAGTTGTCGGTTTTTGCCCCGTCACATCAAAGGATGTTCGTGTTCGGGCTAGGATTAGCTTGGACGTCCCGGAGAACTTTACCACGAACATCCAGTCATTGACGGGACAGTAACTGAGCCACACCTATGTTGTTGTTTTTTTGTAAGTACAGTACATATATATTTAGCGAGTGTATTTATTTGTGTGCGTGTTGAAAAATAATCATATTTTGGGGTATTTTAGCAGATTGTAAAAAATAATGAGTGGTCCAAAAATGATAGAAAAAAAGCTCATTAATAATTGTTTGACCCAACTCTCTTTGTGCACGACATTCACACAGTTCCAGATAATCTGTCTTGCTTAGAACTGTGTAGATCTTATATGATTCAACGGATAGCTCTAGGTCAGTTATATTCACAACATTCACACGATAAACATTCTTCTATCGTTGCGGTTAACTCGACGGATCAGTGAGTATCAGTGTGGTTTTATTTTCATAGTTATTATAAACGTAGTCGTAGAGATTCATCATAATCTCAAGGTCAAAAATTTTCATGGTTAAAAAACTTTATATCTATATGAAAAAAGTGAGAATTGAATTAAAAACTTACAGTAATAAAAAAAACACATTAATCCTAGCAATAATAATTACTCAAAACTTGACGAATCAGTTTCATAATGTTTAATGACATGATGTCTTGAGCATTCATAACAAATGATAATGAAGCCATTATTATATGAATTGCAGCAATAAAATATCAAATCATAATACAAAATAAGTAATGCTACTGGCATCAGTGTAGTGAAATGTTATTATTTATTTTAATAAAAGTGTGAAATGGGTGGTCTAAGTAAATTGTTGCCTAGTTCTTATGTTCGTGTTATTTGTTGGTGAAGGAAATCGTGTGGCTTGGACTCCGACAGTCGTTTCAACAACACAATATCCATCCCCGGGGTTTGACTCCCGGCTGGTACTTTGGGTATTTTTCTCCTAAGGGTAGTTATCTCAACGGTCACCAGGGTTTGGTAAGTTAGGTTTAAGACTCCCATTGGCCTACACCTTCATATTCACTATCATAACATCATCTCATTGCTATTACGACGTGTAGACAACCTCCTGTGGTGTACCCTGGGCAAAGCTTTGTGTCACCTGAGCAGCGGGTAGTCTACATACAGGCGACCGAACTGGATGTCAGGATCTTCTCGACCAGTAATCCCATACGCTAAAAAAACCCACCACACACACACACACACACACACACACACACACACACACACACACACACACACACNNNNAACCCCCCCCACACACACACACACACACACACACACACACACACACACACACACACACACACACAGTAATATAGTACATCTTGATTTTTTTATCACTGCATCTTACTACTCTTTCTGACTATACGCTTAAGTAATAATTACGCTACCCGCCTCGATGGCGTAGTTGGCTAACGCGCTAGTCGTGTTGAGCCCGACTGCCGAGGACGGGGAGATCGAGGTTCGAATCTCGTTCGGGTGAACTGGGGGGGGGGTGTGTGTTTCCTAAATGGTTTTCCACTCTCACTCCATGCAAATGTGGGTTCACTTACTCTAAATTCAACCTACCCAATTCCTAATACATTAGCGTAATTAGTACTTAAGCGTATAACCCGAACGGCTATTAAGACGCGGTGCTAAATAATAATAATAATAAATAATGAATAAATAATAATTACGCTAATGATTTTAGGGATTAGTAAGGTCATATTTATAGGAAGTGTACCCTCATTTTACGTGGAGTGAGAGTGGAAAACCATTTAGGAAAAACCACCCTCAGTACACCCTCCCGAGATTCGAACCTCAATTTCTCCGTCATCGGCAGTCTAGTCTACTACGAGGGTACCGCGTTAGACCATGCGGTCACCGAAGAGGGTACCTTGATATTTTCACAAATGGAAACTGGAAGGGACTTTTAGAAAATACAAACATGTTATTTTGTGGTTAAACTAGATAACATTTTACTATACTCGTATGGTTAGTGCTATTTCATAGGCATTGACAAAAAGTGACAGCTACAGATCACAGGAATTGACGTATGAATACAGGAAATTATATAGATCTAGAAACTTTTCTGTCTGAAAGATGTGTCAACTCGTAAGAAAATTAGGGGAAGACCAACATGGCATCTCTTTTTAGAGAGGAAAAAGCTCAGCATATCTCTAAAAAGGGTGGACACAATAAAAAAAAAGGTGCTGGATACGGTGCCAAAAGGGGTAAAATCAGTGCCAAAAAAACCACTTCAGTGGCCACGTGGTATAACGCGCTACTCTCGCAGTAGACTGGACTGCCAATGACGGGGAGATTGAGGTTTAAATCCCGGTCGGGTGTACTGATGGTGGTTTTTCCAAAATGGTTTTCCAAAGTGGTTTTCCACTCTCTCTCCACAGAAATGCGGGTACACTTCCTTTAAATATAGCCTTCCTAATCTCTAAAACCATTAGCGTAATTAGTACATAAGCGTATACACCGAACGGGTAGTAAAACGCGGTGCTAAAAAAATACCAGCGCCAAAGGGGTAGACATAATGTGTCAAAAGGGTTGAAAACAGTCACAAAAGGGTTGATAACATAGTACCAAAAGGGGCTGCCTTTTGGAACACTAAGGTTTATTGCAGGAGTCCAGGAACCATACTTTATTTAAGATTTAAGATTTCAAAATATGGTGGTTGATAAAATGGAGGTGAAAGGAAAGGTTTCACTTTAGGATTAAAACATACAATTTAAATTTAATAAATAATCAAACAAATATGTTAAAATTTAAAATTAACTCATTTCAAACGTGCAAAATTATAGCGTTATTACTCTAAGGAACACCTTTATTATTAATTAATTAGCGTTTGTTTATTGGGAACAGCTAACAATAATTATTGACTATAATTGAATCACCCCTTTTCTTGTTTTTACTTTCTCGCTATCTTACAGGTAGAGAAATTATTGTGATCGTCAACAAAAATCGAACTCGAGATTTTGATGAATCTCGACGTTTCATGACCCCCTGAATCCGAAAAAGAGGTTTTTGCATTACCTCTGTTTGTCTGTCTGTCTGTCTGTACCTTGGAGTAGAGCCTAAACTATTTTAACGATCGTGCTAAAACTTGGTATCTTGGGTTTTCATAGGGTTGCCCCGAGGTTTTTTTGTAATTGGATATCTAACCCTAAAATTAAGGGTAGTTTCTTTAAGGCCGAAAAGAGAAAAAAAATCTATTTTATAAAAATCGGCTCTAACGATTTTGATTAAATTTCATTTCTAAGCATTTGTCAAAATTACAAACAAAATGGCTCCCGTAATTCTCAATTTTTCGTCGAAATGACTTTAAGAGTTCTGGTGTAATGCGTAAAATCTCCTTTTTTTAAAATCAAATCTCCGTAAATCTTTGAGATATTAAATTACTTACCTGGTTTTCCGTAAGGAATGCTGACACTTTATGTTGTAAGCGGATATGCTCTATTTGTTTACAGGATAATCACAACACCTTGCAATACTCGTTTTGTCATTCACAATCCAGAGCACAAAAATATTAAACAAGCATACCTCTCAATTTAGGCCGTATGATTACACTCTTTAGCTAAGAAAGTGAAAAATCTTCGGCCTAAGCTTGATAAAAACTGTATTTATTCACCCAATAAAATTCCAATTCAGTGCAGACAATGTTCTACAATCATTCCTATTCAAACCAGGTCTTAGCTAATTTTGGAACAAATACATTCAATTCTTATTCTGGGCTACAGTTAAAGTTTGCTAGATGCTTGACAATAACTAAGATTAAAACTACAAATATCTACTACTTATAAAACAAAGTGTCATTCTGTAGGTCTCTTTTCTAAGATCTCTAAGACTGCTTGGATGCATTTCTATGCAGCTTTTTTTTATAAAATGTAGATTTTTACGGGGTAGGATTTAGGCTATTGATAAAATAAATTAACTCATAAAAATTGATTTTTTTAAAAAAGATTATGTCTTAAAACGCATTATAAACTGTGGATACTCCAATTGAATATAAAATTCACTCTTTTTTTTATAGCAAATGCGTGTACAATTAATTTTACATGACTAGCGAAGCTTAGAAGATGGAAATGATTTAGGTTGCGAATAGAGCCGCATCAAATATATTCGTAGGCCTAAATTTCAAAATGGCAGTTGGACATGGGAATCAAACTCAAGACCCTTGTGCCAATGTTCTCTACCACCGAGCTATCCAGGATTTTCCCCTTACTCAGAGTCAATCTTCACTCAAAGTTTCAAACAAAGTCTGACGGCTCCACAAAGTCGACCGACCAGTCGCCGGTGACTGTGGTATCAATGATGGCGCATAGTAAGCGATGATTTCCACACGTCGATCACATACTCTGCCTCAAACTATAAGTGAAGAATGAATCTGAGCTTTGGATGAATCTTGGATGGCTCTTGGTGCGCTAAGTTAGGGTATTAGGTTCGATTCCATTGCCCAGGTTTTATTTATCAATTTACAAATATATTTGTCCCTTGCAATGGTGTGTGACGATTCATATTCTATGATTACTTACATACCAACAATATTGACAGATTTTTAACTGTGCTATGTGCGATATAATTAACAAGTTGTTGATTGAGCCCTCGTAGCTGGTCCATGTTGTAGCTCGTGTGGTTCACAGATCCTGCGATAGGTTGCGCTACTATCCATCAACCGAAACCTTTACCAGTTTTTGGCGGACTTGTTCTCTAAATCGTGGTTTCTCAATCTTTGAGGCGTGTGTTTCAGCCTCAGGTTATATCTTTAAGCCATATGTTCAGTTTCTATAACTTGATGAGCTGGTTAGCTGTAATAAATTAATATGCTGCTTTGGCCGGTGAAGAAATAAAAATAGCCATTGCACTTTCATTGGATAACCGCGAGTCAGCCTGGCTCACCATTCACGAAAATTTAAATAATTAGTTGTTAATTTTGGCAACCTTAAACAGATTCTGTCTTAAACAAGCTCTATGATTTTTTAAAAACATACCTTACTTGTACAGTGAAATTTAAATGAAAAAATATGTAATATATTGTGAGAGAACTTTTATTTACGATTTTATTTTCAGTGTTACACACAATTTGAAATAATAGTTAATATCTTAAAATACATTATTTCTTGCTAAACTTATATTATTTTTACATTTTTTTGGTACCATTTTGTTGTTAACACAAATCTATTTTTGTAGGATTGATAAAATACTAATGAGAACATATTATGATAATCACATTCGTTTAAACGTTTACATTCTCCTTTGATTTTGGTGTGCTTTGTTTTAACTCTATAAAACTGTATTATATATATATATATATACATATATATGTATTATATATATATATATATATAAGGAGACGCAAAGTCAAATGACATTAGGTAATGTAGGCCTGATTGAAAGGAGTGGGCCTAGTATGATAAAAACAGAACACTAACACAACCACACACTAATATCATACCACACTTATAATCACAACAATATAAACCACAACGTAAAATACACCAATAATATAATCTGACACCTTAATATAAACATACAACACACCAACTATATTAACACAGCACACCAACAGCACAAATTATAACAAAAATACCCCATAGCACACAAATACATATCACGATAGTAACAAATCTTCATAAAACACAAACATTAATATTCTCAAGAACTATAAACAAGACACAACTAACCCCAACAATAGTACGCAAGACATCAACAACAACAACGTTCTCAACAGCAATACACAAACTAATTCAGCTGGTACACAAGTTGCACACTGCCAGGGTATGTCTGGTCTTGTCACGTGAATCCTCAGCTCATGAACACTGCCAGGGTATGTCTGGTCTTGTCACGTGAATCCTCAGCTCATGAACACTGCCAGGGTATGTCTGGTATTGTCACATGAATTCTCAGCTTATGAACACTGCCAGGGTATGTCTGGTATTGTCACATGAATTCTCAGCTCATGAACACTGCCAGGGTATGTCTGGTCGTGTCACATGAATCCTCAGCTCGTGTAGATAAAATAGGGGAAGGCAAAAAATGCTGACGTTCGACTCTGGCCTATATCTTTAGTCCGGGCTGATTGTTCCAACACTGAACTCCGCGGAAGCAATGACTTTAATTCACGAATTCATTTTTTTGATTGTATATAAGGCTAAAACAATGAACTTGAACAAGATTAAGCCTACTATATAGCCTACGATATAGTTAGCAATAGCAAAAATACATCAATGCTTAATATGATTGTTTAATAGAACTAGGCCATAAATTATTATACTATATCAACTCTAGAAACCAGTAGTAGGCCTATCCTAGGTCTTATTATAGTAAGCATCTATAATGTTCTATAAATTACTATACAACTGTTCCAATTATTCTACATTAATATTTAAAATTATTACACTTTGTCAAATTGAACAATAAATTCATAAATGAATAACAATGCAAATTAAATTTTTAATACATAAGCAGCATTCAAGTGTATTTTGAAATACACTTTAATAATTTAACAATTATCTCTATTCCCTTATTAAGAATATAGATAAACTACTATATCTTATTAATAGCCTTTATATTTTTTCTTGTAATTCAATAAAGAATTTTCTCGAAACACACTTAAAATGGCTGTATTCTTCCAAGAGTATTTGAGATTCTCTAGTCATATGACACGCTCGTGGTGCCCCTAGCGTTAAGCGCCATCAACAAAATCGACGCTACAAAACTATGTTAATAGTTAAACAACTTTTGTTGAATTTAATTTGACAAATAAAAAACTTGTCTTTCACAAATTCAGTTCGGTTGAAAAGGCTTCTTGATTTATCAGAGAGGAATAAAACTATATAGCAACTACAAAATACTATCTAGATAATCGCTTAAAAGTATTAAAATTATTTTTTTCTGTGTGATAGGAAAAAAAAAATTCCGGAAGTTGCTACTAAATGCGTAGTTGCATTACTGTATAGGAGTTGTTTGAAGTTGCTCTGTTGTACTATGGTGTTGGATTTTTCATCTCAGCTGGTATCGAAATTGATGAATGTAGTAGGCCTACTTCAAAAGTTGACCAATAACTTTTAAAAGTTTTTGCTTCAAGTCATGCTGGGGTGCTCCCAAGCTCTCAAAACCCCAATTACGTAACCATAATATAACTAATCAAGCGTGTGTTAACATATAACCTATCTGACTTTAAGGTGGGATGGAAAGAGACGCATGTTTTTGCAGTTTTTATGGCAAAACATTTTTTCAGCCAAAATAAATAAAATATTTCTCCAGTACAAACATATAATTTATTTTTCTTCACATGGTGATATCAACAGTTGTTGAATATCTGTTATGAGCATAGCGGCATTAGACTAGAAACTTTTTAAATTAAGAGAAAAAAAGGTGTATTAAATTCCAGAACACCCTTGACAGATATTTAAGAAATTTTGAGGTCACCATGTGTGAATAAAATTACATTCTATGTTTTACTGGAGCAATATTTTATTTATTTTGGGCAAAAAAATAGTTTTGCCATAAAAACTGCAAAATCCCTGTCTTTTTCTCGCGTCCCGCCATCAGGAGCTCGAAAGATCATGGCCATCAGAATGTAAGCTCCTCATTCAACCCTCTCCAGCCTGGTTGAAGTGTCTCACCAGGATGTGTATACTACAACCAAGCAAGCAAAGAGGATACCATTCATACCAACCTCATTACCTACATCAACTTCTCAGTCAGACAATTGTGAGTTTAAAAATGTTATCTTTGAGTATTCATGCATTTATAAAATATTGATAGTATTAAAAAATATATTTATTCAACATGAATGCCTTAAAATGACTCAAATATGACTAAAATTACTAAAAAAAATTAAGCTAACTAAGAAAATATGACCGAAAAATCCATAATGATGAAAAATAACAGAAGAATGACATAAAAATGTTTCCTCCGCAAAAACAAGAAATCATGAATAGAATTAAAGTACGACACTTTGTTTTATAAGATGTATAGATAATATATATACAATTTAATAAAATATATTAGTTTTATTACACACTAGCAATCCCGCACGGCGTTTTCCGTAACCCATCTATAGATTCAAAATGAAACGTTATCTCTGAAACGTGTTGTCTTACTCTGTTTTCTCCTTGTCGATTTCGTACTTTTTTCCGAGGAGGATGCGGCATATTTTTTATCACGATTATCTCTGAAACGTACCAGATTAACAATATTTTCTTCAAACATTTGTTAAAAATATTCTAGTTAAAAAGTTAATTAAAAATTTAAAAATTCGGCTTCGAGGTACTTTCGGACCCCCCTTCCATCAACTTATGTTAAAAATTTCAGATCTCTGCGTGCCGTAGATTTGGCTGGGCATCGCACACAAACAAACAAACAAACGCACACACACACAAGCAAACTCTTCCTTTTATTATTATATTACATATATTAAGCTAATTTTTTATAAGTTATGAAATACAATAATCTATGTAACAAACTCGGATCCTTTTTGAAGTAGATAACATGAATTTTAAAGCATAGATAAATGTGTAAAAATAAATAAAACCACTCGGTTGTTACTCTTAAATCATGTCACCTATCCTCCTCATATGCCCTTCACATCATATGTTGTCGGCAAGAATACAGGCTGGCAAGACTGTTTGGCGTATTGCCCTTTTAAGGGGAAATTTATGAGACCTAATGAGCAGAAGGGCTGACCGGTAAGAAGACAAGAAAAAATAGGGAAGAAAGAACTTACCCTTAGACCTAGGTCGGTTGTTATTCTGTCCAGGGGTGGTAGAATCCACCTTCAGGTGGTGAGTTGGGAAGAAGACTGACCTACGTCATTATTATATCGTTCTGTCAACTCTTGGTATCATCGCGTAAAGATATTGAAATTATTAATTTATAAATATTATGAAGGAGAAGTTTATCCCCCACTCACACCAGTAGTCACATGGTTTAAGTCGTCAGGCCAGCAATAGCTGGATTGTCCCCGCTCTCTCCTACAAGTAGGTACATAATTTGGTTTTTCGTTCCAATGTGCATACATCGCTAGTTTTTAGACAGGAATGGAAGGGGTTTACATAGCAAACAAGTTTTTAACCAAAATAAGTCAAAGTTTTCTACAGTAGGGACATAAGAGCTTTATTTTTTTTACACATGTAAGTGTCAACAGTTCTTGAATATCTGTCATGAGTATGATGTCATTTGATGAGTAATATTTTTAATGAAGATAAAAAGTTATCATCCAATTCTAGGACATCCTTGACAGATATTCAAGAGATGTTTTAGGTCACCATATGAAGAATATTAAACTCTTGTGTTTGAACTGAAGTAATATTTGATCAAGTTTGGCAAAAAAAAAAGCTATAAAAACTCCAAAAATACTGCCCTTAGCTCACAATCCCTACCACCACACCTTAATTAATGGGGGTGGGGGTATTAAGAACGAAGCCATTTCAACTTTAAATAAAAAGTTTCATACCAAATGAATAACACGAATAATATAATAGCGAAATTAATTCTATAATTTACCGGCTTTGATGGTCACATGCTCTAACGCGCTACTCTCGTAGAAGACTAGACTGCCGATGACGGGGAGATTGAGGTTCGAATCTCGGTC
The DNA here is from genome assembly GCA_902155825.1 of Timema genevievae. NCBI lineage: Eukaryota > Metazoa > Arthropoda > Insecta > Phasmatodea > Timematidae > Timema > Timema genevievae. Next base: position 52,768 of record CABFWO010000083.1, read on the forward strand.
GGATGTATCAAGGGTAGTTTTTCCAAAATAGTTTTCCACTTTCCCCTCACGCAAATTCGGGTACACTTCCTATTAAAATAACCTTCTTAATCCCTAAAACTATTATCGTAATTAGTACATAAGAATATAACCCGAATGGGTAGTAAGACGTGGTGCTGAAAAAAATTCTATAAGTCGAATGAAAAGGGATCATTTTAATCATTCCTGCATTGATACAAACGAGGATTCTTAATATTATGTTACTATGTAATATTACTGTGGTTGGGGGAGGTGTGTGTGTGTCAGTCCACCCACCCCGCGTCCTTACTACATATTTTTAATCGTTAAGTCATGTTTTAAAATAACCTTGTGGTCAAATGGCAAGTTGGTTCTCCAATTAATGATGATTATGGTAATAATAGTAATAACAACAATATTGCTTGAACTTCATAAGTCTAATACGGGCCATATACATTCGATAAGACCTTCGTGAGTTGGCCGGACTTTCGTACGGGAGTAATACAGATAATATTATATCGCTTTCAAAATAAGTTGCTTACAGCCGGCAGTATATTCACCTGCCAAACCTCTTCTCTGAACTGAAAGGTTTGAATCCCAGCTAGATACACTAAGAGTGGTTCTTCCACAGTGTGATATTCAATATCTTTATAGAATGGGTTCCTAACCTGTGTTCCATTGATATATTTCCGGGGATCCGTGAACTTGTAAGAACAACAGCCTTAACACTGATATGTATTTAAAAGAGAACATTAAACTTTCTTCATCTTGGCAGTATTTTTAATGTATTTTCCTGTTATTCAATAAGTTACAGAAAAACACATAAAATCACTATATTACGTATTTGTTGTTTAATATTTGTATAGCATATTCCAATATAATTGTGTTACTTTGTAATCATATGCAATTAATTATATGCATTTAAAACTTTTTCTGAGGTGTTTATAAGCATCACCAGACTGACAAAGGGGTCCATATAGACTTAACCAGAATGACAAAGGTGTCCATGTAAGCTTAACCAGAATGACAAAAGTGTCCATATAGACTTAACTAGAATGACTAGAAGCTATCATGCTGTAGAATAGCTTACATTTTAAGTCGTGTACTGATATTGGAGCTGTTATTTAGGTTTAGTATTAAAACATTAGCAGCTCTGATCTTAAACAAAACTGATATTAATGGTCGAAGGGTTCGTTATGCTGACCACATGACACCCTATATCCACGAATGTTGGCACTATCATCGCTAACAGTGGAGTACACCCGGTCTAGCTCGAGTTTGAGCTTACGCCATCGAGTTTTTTTTTCTAAATATAACAGTGTGTTAATTAACACACACAGTATATGATATGTCAATGTGTATTCGTTCAAAATCTTATTTTAGTCCGGAAAATATGTTCAGATTCCGCGATGTTCATGACAACTTTATTTAAACCACTGACCACCAACTAAGCTTATGTATTCCTAGTCCTACTAATTAGTTTAATGCACTAGGAATTAGGTATGTTTAATTGAGAGGGCGTGTACCCGCATTTTCTTGGAGAGAAAGTGAAAATATATTTAGGGAAAACCACTTTCAGTACATCCGACCGGAATTCAAACCCCGATATCCTCGTAATCGACAGTCCAGTTCATTGGTAGAGTGACGCCTTAGATCATGCGGCCACCGAAGCATGACAACTATTCAATAATAAGTTTATAAAATTAAACTAAAATATGCTTCTTCTTTAGCCATTTTATTTTATTTCGATCATAAATATTTATTCCTATAAAAATGGTAAAAGTATGAACTTTAACTCACTTTCCGTTCCACCTCACCTAAATAGGATACATTTTAGTTGCTAATTAATTTTAAAGAATGGGATGAGAATAATGAATTTTAAGGATTTCCACCTACATTCACTTGGAGAGAGGAAATAAAACTAAAGTACTATAAAAATACACACGACTCTAAAATCGAATCTCAAGCTCAGTCTTCGGGGCCATTATCAACTTTGTCGGTATAAAAAAAAGTTAGATTTGATGAAAAAAAAAAGAAAGTGGAGTTAAACGCTTTTAACAATTGACCCTTCATACAGGTAGTGTCAATATAGAGGCATTAAAGTTTTTTTTCATACTTCTAAGAAAACAAAAATAAAACTTTATGGTGACAGTTTAACAATAAAATACCCTCTCTTTCTTTTTCGAAATGTTATGGTAGGTTGTGTACTGTAAATGACCAATGCAATAAACTTTTATGATGGAAATAATCATTTCTTCAGAAGTTGTTTTGTTTCATGAATAACGTTTGTAAAAAAAATAAAAAGAGAGTAACAAATTATGTTTATTTTAGGGGTGTGCTACTCTCCAGAAAGGGGGCTAGGGTTAACTTTTTTTTGTCGTTTTGTAGAGTTATTAGGAAAAAGCTAAATACCGGATCTATGCCCGGTAGCACTTTTCATGAATTGGGAGACTTGAGATTGAGTGGGAGTAAAAATAAATTTTTCTTGTTATTTTTTCTCTAAATTAAAATTTTAAAATGTACAAAGAAATTAAAAAAGTATAAATTAAGTTATTTATCAACATTAATTAATCAATCTTATAAACAATTTTAAATTTATTTACGTTTTCCATTATTAATAAATAACTTTTGATTTTTTAATTCTTTAGCGGTGTAAATAAGCCCGGCATAATTTTTTTTAGGAAAATAGTGGCACCCATGAATACTCAATATATTAGAGCTGTGTATATCCATTGTTACAAAATTAATGAATACTAATCACTCTGAGTTTGTGTATATCAATACTATAAACTTGTTGGTTAAATTAATTAGACAATTATTGTAAACATTAATGGATATAATCCTGCCGGCTTTCAAAAAGTATAAAACTCTGAATATAAAAAACAATAGTTTTACCGGTTGTCCTCTATGAGTGTGAAACGTGGTTTCTTACTTACATAACGAAACATCGTAAAATAGGGTGTTTGAAAACAAGGTGCTTAGAAATATATTTGGTCCCAAAAGGGGACAAAGATATTATTGAGTGGATGAGGTTACATAATGATGAGTTACATACCCTGTACTCATCCCAAAACGTTGTTAAAATAATCAAGTTTCGTATATTACATGCAGGACATGCAGCACCAATGAAAGAATATATAACCGTGTTTAGTGTATTTACCAGTAAACCCAATGGGAAAAGGTCATTGGGAAGACCTAGACGCAGATTGGAGGATTAAATTAGACTGGACCTGAATGAGATAGGGTGTAATGAGGTGGACTGGATAGAACTAGCTCAAGATAAGGATAAGTGGATAAGTGAAGATTTTTTTTTATCTAATCAGATCTCTACAGAACTTCATAAAAACGTATTTTTATTTTTAAACTGATTGCTTTGTTGTCAAAAACACTTATCTGGTCAACAATAAGCAAACTATTTAAATATAATTACCTATACTTTTTAGAGCTCTTAATGAACCTGATAAATTAATGATTCGTTCATTTCTTTAGGTTGATTAATTAAATAGATCTTGTGATAAATTTATAAACTCCCTGACAGGGTAGACGAGAATCCCGCCGGTACTGCTGTCAGACACTAATCTTGTTACAGTATGCTGTGCGTATAACCCGAACGGGTAGTAAGACGCGGTGCTAATAATAATAATAATACAGTATGCTGTGTGTCTGTGTGTAGGTGCTATAACTTCAAAACCAAGAGACCTAAAAAGCTTAAATAATACTCATCATATAAAAATGAAATGTTTTCTGTCTGTTTGTTTCTCAAACACGCCCAAACCCCTGTATACTTTTAGAAAATAGATACATTTTTTAAAAAATGACAAGAATATAGTGGTATTATTCCAAATACCCCAATGGTTCCCAAATTTTTGAAATGTCTTAGTGTAGTTTGGCGAAATGGGAATTTATACATTTCTAAAACTTATATTAAAAAAAACTACTTCTCACTGAACCTGTTTCGGTGGCCGCATGGTTTGAAGGGGTCACTCTCGCAATATACTAGACTTACGATGACAGGGAGATTGAGGTTCGAATCAAGTCAGCTATACTGAGGGTGGTTTTCCCTAAATGGTTTTACATTCTACATACACGCGAATGGGGGAACACTTCTTCTATGTTCAACCTTCCTCATCCATAGCTCACTAGCGTAATTAGTACATAATATACGTATAATCTGAACAGGTAAGACGTGGGGCTGAAAAAAATACCTCTCACTGTGGTAAAAGATTGAAATCTGTCATGAAGGTATAAAAGCCGTTTGTGAACTCATTTTATGGGCTGATTAATGTTTTGTTTCAAAGATTGTTTTAAAAATATATTGGTTAACTTTTTTAAATTTTAATTTGAAATTACATAAAAAGTGCAGCTGGATGTTGAATATAATAATTCGATATAGTTTTGATATCTGTCTGTTCACATGAATTATTCGAACACTTCTAACACTTCCTAGAAATCTCAGATTTGGCATAGTGAGAGGTCTTAAGATAATTTTTTATAGAAAAGTCCTAAGATCTAAAATTTTGGTGTATTCAAAATAGGCCCCCTAGTGTATCGAATTAGGTCAAAAACATTGAAAAGGAATCATTATTTTTCTATATTGTAAATGGTTACAGTTCTATGTAACATTCAGTTGTAGTAATTCTTTAACATCCAATTAATTTGTTATGATATGTTACACTTCTTTCTTTTTACTTTCTCTCAACACCTCAGAGAAAAAGTATTGTGAACGTCAAGAAAATCGAAATTAAGATTTTGATACATGTTGACGTTTTATGAACCAAAAAAAAAAGTTTTTGCAATACCGTCTATCTGTCTGTCTTTCTGTCTGTACCTAGGACTAGAGCCGAAACGTTTTCTTCCTATCGGGCTAAAAATTTGTACTCGGGGCCTTCATAAGATCCTCCCAAGGAGTTTTTGGAATTAGATATCCAAACCTAAATTTAAGGGTAGTTTACTGAAGCATAAAAAGAGAAAAAAAAATCTATTTTCTCAAAATTTGCTGTAACGATTTTAATTAAATTTTATACCTAAAAACTGTTTTTTATTACTATAAACAAGATGAGAACTTTCATTTTCTCACGAAAAGGATTTTGAGGGTACTTTACATGGGATACATTTTCCAATTTTCATCATTTTTCCACAACTATTTGAGATAAAAAATAACTTATCATTGTAAAGTTGTATTACTATTCAAAATAAAAATATTTTATTTAAAACACATTTTAATCATCAAACCAACAGTTTCTAATATTTAAGAATATATAAATATATTTTTAATTGAGGTTCTTTGAAAAGGGTGAATTGATTGTTATACTCTTTGCTGGACAGTTATGTTTCTCTTTTCTCAAAGCTTTCTGTAAAAGGGTTTATTATTTCATTTATACTCTTTGGTAGAATCTGATGCTTAATTTTTTCAATAAGTTTAATTCTGAAACTCTGCACACTTAAGCTTATAGAGAAAATTCCTATTGGGGGCTCCCAAAATGAGGGGGTTCTCAAAAACCCGAATTAAAAAAAATATTGAATCTCAGAAGACCTAGGAAGATTAAATGTTGCACGCTGATGGACCACAACAACAACAAAAAGGAGGGGGGGATTTACAGAATTACTTGGTGGCAGAAAATTCCCATGGGGGTCCCCAAACTGGAGGGTCTCCCAAAAATCCAACCAAAGTCTAGAAAATTCTCAAAGATTCTCAAAGCTCAGAAGCTAGGAAACTGAAATTTTTCATTCAGGCCTCCAAACCAACTAACGCTTTATCAATTGTGTGTGTGTGTGTGTGTGTGTGTGTGTGTGTGTATATATATATATGCCTAAATATAATTTCATAATGTATTTCCACATCCCCCAGAAGGTCTTATATGACCTAGAATGCTGAAACAGTTGCACACTTAAGTATAGACCACAGATATAAGCTAACAGAGCCATATTTTCGATTTTTGTATTTAATAAAAAAAGGAAGTGATTTAGTTCACTCTCATTTTATCCAACCTTACCTAATAATTGACATATATATATATTTATATATATATATATATATATATATATATATATATATATATATTTGTGCAAACAAATCCCGACCTTCCATGAGTCTGTTAATTGAAGACTAGGTTTAATTAGGTTTGTTAATATTATAACTAGCCTGTCGTAGACAGGCCTAAAAAATAGTGTACTATAAAAGAGCGAAGTTATTTTATAGATTCCCCGAGTGAAGAATGGGTACACCAGGTTTTTCTTTACATTGTAATTTTTGACTTGTTTTCCTTTCCTCCTGGGCGATAAGAACACCAAAAAATCTATTTTTAAATTGGTTGTCTGTCTGTAAGTTTATTTGTTTTCAATAAACTAAAAAAAGTACTCATAGGATCTAGAAAGGACTTCTGTTGTAGGGGCTACTCCCTATTTTTCAGGGAACCACTCTAGCTCATCAGCGAGCGAAGCAATATTTAAAAAAAGCTATTGTATGCAGTGAACATTCGTTGCGGCTGGTATTACGGTTTGGCCTACATAAGTTGGCACGTGATATGAGCTTGGGTGTGGAGTGGTAGGGGGTAGGAGCGACTTCGTGTTTCTTCGTGAATATTCATACGCACATACAAAACTGCTCTTGAAGTTTTATTCTTGTTTAGTATTTGAAGTTGTCAAATATTTTGATGTATTGTTTAGTTTGAGCGAAGCCTCAGACAAATGTTAGTATGTATTAAAATTTGAAATGCCCGATTATATTCCTTACAAGATAGTATTATTTTTTATGAAGATCTGGAAGGCTTACGTTGCTTAAGCCACTGCCCCAAAAGGGGTACACGACTGGAGAAAGTTTCGAGAAACACTAATTTTAGCCCATGTATTTTTTTTCACTTTATATATCCAACATTCTACATTCAGAAAACTTTGAGAAGATACAAAAAAAGGGACGATTTTTTTTTTTAAACTCCAGTGGTCGTAATAAATGATGCCGAAGTTCTTAATGTCCTAACTTACAAATTTTTCATCTTTCTTATCGCTGTGTCGGTGACTACTACACACACGAAACAACCTGTTGAGCAGAAAACAGTCAACAAGAACACACAACAATATCGCATTATGTCGTCAACACCTTACTTTACTTTCCAACCTTTTTTTTTTACCTTTCAAGTTAAAAAAAAAAAAGAAGAGAGACAAAGAAGAGTCCTAAATCTTTAGTTGTTTTTTTTCCACCTCCTGTTTCGTACCTGACTGCGTCAGATTTAATGAAGTGAAGGCTCCTGAAACATCGGATGGTGGTCTTGGGGGAAGGGGGATTAGTTCTAGACGCGGAGGGAGGGTCACCCAACAAATGAACATCACGGCTAGAAATAGGTTCCGAAACCCGCGAGCGCGCGGAGCCTTGTGGGAAACTTTTGACGACTCTTGGAAGTTTCAGAAGAGCCTTGATCCAATGTTGGCGATATACAGAGATGGAATGGGCCACCAGCACACTGGTATATATCCATATAAGCGGGTTTGCGTTGGGCTTCCACAAGGTGCAACTACATGTACTTTAAATTATGATCCAAAGGTCCCTGGTTCTATTGCTGGCATGGTAAAAAAATCACAATTAATGAAATGTGAGTTCCCCTTTCACATTGATGAGTTAATGGCCTGGAGATGGGATGTTGTGTCGGTTCTAAATTTAAGTTAGTTTATAAGTCGTGTGCTGATATAATCTGAAGGTTCAGAAAGTGCAAGTTAAATACCTCAAATAAATCCAAATAAAATGAACTATTTTAAATTAAAAGGAAACTATACTTCACGCAATGCAACAAAGATCAAAATCATTGCTTGAGCCGCTTGACATACAATGTCGGTACATGATTTAATTGGTTTTTGTTCTTCTCTTCTGGGAGTGTCAGAAAACTCATTAAAAGCGTCCAGAACCTTAGATTTGCATCATTTGTAAAGGATCAGCGATGGCATAAAATGAAATATTCTCCCGTTTGTTTTTTTGATGTTTGGAGATAGTTTTGTAACTTTTCTTGTTACTTTATTGGAGTAGTTGGTTAACTTGATTCTAATTTCACTTTTAACTTGTAACTTGTTGGTTTTGGAAGCGTAAAACATATTAACAACCAGACATGTGTTTTGTTGATCAACTTTATTCAATATGAAAGTCTTAAATTATTTAGTAACATTTGAAAACTCTGTTGTTCAGGTGAATAACGACACATCCTGAGTCACACTACACCTTTTTAAACCTCACTTGTCCAAAAAAGGTGAACGATACTGGATCGTGCGTCCAAATTGAACTCATTAAACCTCGCTCATATAGAAGTGAGTCCTAGCGGATACTCGATGCGAGTTGAACTGACGTCCCACCGCGCGGAGGCCAGAGAGGAAGGCGGCCGACCTGCCCTCTAGCGCCACAAACGACAAGCACACAGCTCAACAGCGCGGGTGCTCCGTAGAGTGTGACGTCACACTCTACAGTTTTTTCAACCAAATGTATAAATATATTTCTACTTTCTCGCTATCTTGCAGGTAGAGAAAGTATTGTGATCGACAAAAAAATCGAACACGAAATTTTGATGAATTTCGACTTTTCATGACCCCCCCGAATCAGAAAAAGTTGTTTTTGAATTTCCATCTGTCTGTCTGTCTGTACATCCAGCTAGAGCCTAAACTATTTTACTTATCGGGCTAAAACTTGGTGTATTGGGTTTTCATAGGGTTGCCCCGAGGGATTTTTGGATTTGGATACCTAACCCTAAAATTAAGGGTTGTTTATTGAAGGGCAAAAAGAGAAAAACTCTTTATTCTCAAAATCGGCTCAAGCGATTTTGATTAAATTTCATTTATAAACATCTATAAATACTCCAAACAAAATGGTTACTCTCAATATTTCGGCAAAATGTGAATTTAAGGGTTCCGGTCTGATGCGTAAATTTTTATTATTTATCATATCTCTGTAACTTTTTGAGATATGAAATTACTTATCATTGAAAATATGTAGGTCTCTTTAAAATACAAATATTTTATAAGAAACATATTTTCATAAGACCAATAACTTTCAAGCTATACGCAATTATTTATATATATATATTTTTTAACTTTTCGAACACTAAAGGTAAAGTATTGCGACCCTAAAAAAAATCTAACCCGAAATGTTGATGGATATCGACGTCTCATTACCCTCCGAACCCTAGAAAGTGGTTTTTAAAATGCGGTCTGTCTGGGTGTCTGTTTAACCCTAAAATTAAGAATAGATTAATAAAAAGCGAAAAGAGAAAAAATAGATTTTCTCAAAATTGTCTCTAACGATTTTGATTAAATTTCGTTTCTAGGTGTTGATTAAGATTATAAATAAAATGACTATTTCCATTTTCCTATGAAAATGAATTTTAGGGTACTTTACAGAAGCGGAAATTTCCATATCTCCACAAATATTTGAGAAACTAAATAACTTATCATTGCAAAATTGTAGTACTATTAAAAATAAAAAACTATTATCTGAAATATAATTTTATAAAACCAAGTTTCTGAGATATTGGCAAATATATAAATACAATTTTGTGAGCTTTGATTGTAAAGAGATACTACTTAAGTTTTAACGCAATAATTCTGTATTGCCATAGAGTAATAAAATATAAGTAAGTTTCTCAAAAAGTTTGTTATTTTTCCTTTAACCTCCTAAGAGAAATGTTTGTACAACAATGATCTATCTCCTTCATTTTAGACTAAATAGTCAATATTTACATTTTTTATTGGTCAAAATTTATAAATGAGGAATCGAATAGCAATGCGATGACCTGAATGTTAAAATCTTAACCAGAAGTGGACATTTTAATACGAAGTGTTGACCCTTGTGGACTCTAAATCGATCATTTTTATTGCTCCAAACATACAAATGAGGACATTAATTCTTTAAAAATAAAATTATAAAATTTAAAACCGGGACTCAAAAAATGTTTTACGTAAGTATGCTAGGGTTTGCTAGTATATATTATTTCGTTTCACATATATTATGAGTTTTGAATAAATATCTCTATTTTAAAACAATAGCGCGAGAAAGTCCGTGCGGAGTTCCGTACCATTTATTTTCCTTTCAAAGTGATTATAATTTAAAGGTGTGGCTTATTTTTGGGTTGATACAATAAATAAGGTGTAGTATGAAACTATATATGTATTTTATAAAATTTCAATCATAAACAATGTAAATAGTTGACGCAGTTCATGATTTACTTTGTAGGCCTGTAAAAGGTGCCTATACTTTTCAAGGGTTCACCAGTTTAAAAAGGTTTTCTATGCTAATTTTTTTTAATGTACAAAAAACAAATTCTTGATGTTTCCAGGTGTTGTAAAACCAATTTTAGTTCAATTTTTTTTCATTTGAGAAATTTTAAACCAAACTTCCAGATGAAAAATTAAATATATATGTACCCATTGTGATGCTATTTTTATTACCTAGCATCTAATAATAATTATAATCAAGTCCATAACCAACATTTCCTTGGTACCATTTCAATAGATAGCTTCATCCTCAATGGATGAAACACCTTTTAAAAAAAAACTGGATTTTATTTAGCACCATGTCTTACTAACCGTTCGGGTTATACACCTTTAAAGAAAAGAATAGTTGAAAAACTAAACCTTATATCATATGGAACAATTATATAAAATATATTTTAAATAAATAACATACTATTTGGTTTGTTCTTTGAAACAATTAATTTACTTTTTTTTAAATATATTAATCTCACTTTATTGGTTGTAAGTGTATAACTGTGATTAACCTACATAGGCGCCTTTAGGTAGGAATGTAATTTGGATTTTAAAGGAATATACAATTATTAATTAAAATAGCTAAAAAATTATTTACTGTGTGTTCATTTCATTCTATTTTTTATTTGTACCCTCATACAGGTTATTGATACACCTTCCATTTGTCTTAAAATTGATTTTTCTTTTCGGTTCTTAATTTTAGTAACTTTATGTTGTCAAATTCTTAGGGTTAATTGATAGGAAAGCAGCTCTATTAAGGTCCTCATTTACACACTCAGAGGTCCTCGGATTTAAGAGTATTTTTAAAATAATATACTATTATTATTATTATTATTATTATTATTATTATTATTATTCCTCAATATTATAAGTTAGAAACCATAAAATCTCGGTTTTATTATACCATACTATAGGATATTAGGGTATTTATCTTCAAGAAGACGGCACTCTTGAATGCCTCCAACGAGCCAAGTTTTGTTCTATCCTGCCGAGGAGTGCCGTGTGTCGTTGTTGCAGAGACTATCTGGGGGTGTTTTGACAGCGGTCCCACAATGCCTTGCACTCTGGGGTGCCTTCATCATCAGCTTCTTTCAGGTGCCACTGGAATTAACTCGCTATCTTGGCTTCGTTCAAAGGATTGTTTGGAAATCTTTGGAAGTCTTATTGAAATTTAGTTTTTAACATAAAACAAAACTCTGTTGAATGGTAAAGAACACGACCGATAGGATGTGTCACAAGTACAAAATAAAAAATTAATTGTTTTGGAGGGCGGGGTTTTATCCATGATTTGAGCAATGGAGAGCTTATACCAAAATGTATCTTCCTACTAGCTCGCTCTGTGATTGCTAGTAAATATCCTTAAGGTGGGGTGCTAGTGAGCGCGAGTTTGGTACATTAATTTTGCAGTTTTTATAGCATAAACATTTTTTTTGGTCAAAATAAATGTTTTTATAGCATAAACATTTTTTTGGTCAAAATAAATCAAATGTTTCTTCTATAGAAACATTGAGTTCGGTTTTCTGCACATGCTAATTTCAACAGTTCTTGGATGTTTGTCATGAGCATAGCGGCATTTGGTGAAAAACTTTTTAAATAAAGAGCAAATGTCACAACATTCCAGAACACCCTTGACAGATATTCAAGAAATTTTGAGGTCAATATGTGAATAAAATTAAATGCAATGTTTGTACTAGAGCAATACTTATTTCAGCCAAAAAATGTTTCGCCATAAGAACTGAAAAAACACTGGCCTTTTCTCGCGTCCCCTTCCGTCCCACCTTAAAAGTCCCCCGTTCTCATTATTTTCCTTATACAACGCATTCGAGATGTTTCATAATAAAAGGGCCTACTAAGGCCAACAACCGATATCAGTGATCACGTAGTCTAAGGTATCAGGTTCGTAATACATTGTGATGTTTCTGACAGGAAGATCTTGGTCAGGTGAAGCAGAGGTGGTTTTTCCATTAGCTCTCCGTGATAACGTGAATGCATTTCTTCGTAATCTACCCTCTCTAACACCAACCCTTGGATTAAGCCATTGATAAACTTAATTTTAAACTTACTTGCATTGGTGGTCTCAAGGGATAAGGCGTCAGTCCTAGTCTTGATCCGGCCGACGAGCTCACAGATAAGTTCAAGAATAGAATGCCCTTCCAAAACGGAAAAAACCCACTGAGCCCACCGTGACACGACGCAGCCAGTTGCGCATCCCAAAAGAGACTCCAAACCAAAGTTCCCAGACCAAATCTTGCTGCTGGAAAGTCACAACATCTCATACATCTCATGTCTGAGCTTGGAGATTTCGTCTGCCGTATACTTAGGGCCCACGCCGAAACAAACAACAGCAAACAAAAATCTAGGACACTCTTAGCTCACACTCAATGATTATTTTGCTTCTTATTATTGATGTAATGTTTGTTTACTTAGAAAGGTAACCAGCCCCGTGTAATAGTGGTCTGTGCACCTGGCTACGCGCCTAGGTGTCCCGGGCTCGATTCCTAGCTGGTACCTTGGGTATTTTTCTCTTAAGCGGAATCATCCCAACGATCACTAGGGTTTGGTAAATTAGTCTTAAGTTAGGTTAAGACTCACCCCGGTTCCATAACTTCATAATAACTATCATCTCATCACCTCATTGCGGGTACGAAGTGTAAACAGCCTCCTGTGGGTTACCCTGGGTCACGCTCTGTGAAACCAGAGCAACAAATAATCTACACATAAGGTGACCAAACCTGAATGCCATGTCCCTCCCGATCATATATGTCAAACGATAAAAAAAAACTTTAGAAAGATCATAGATCTCAACATTATTCTAAATCCCTACTTTTTTTTGTACAGGCCCAAACATTTTCAAACTACTTTATTTTCATAAGTTGTACATTAATTAAGGAGGCAAGGTCTTGGGAACACATTCTAAAGCTAGTGGACCTCATGGAGCTGCAAGGGTCTGCCCGGGTCTTACTTATAAGACTGTCGAGCTTCCGCCGGGCAGGTATCGACATCACGTGACACACCTCCTTAAAGTGTTGTCGTACTACCCGCTCCTTCTGATGGAGCTCAGGAAGATACTAGAGATAATAAAACTACTAGAAACAAGAAAACCGATATTTTTACTTTAGGATATATTGCTTCCTTGAAAACCGTGTCTTGTTAAGTTATCACAGCTTTGTTTTTTTTAAACAACAACTCATTAAATCAATATTGAGATTAACTAATGTATTGAAAATTTTTGTCTTCATCGTCAATTAATTAGCCTAGTTATTTGTGCAAAGTTCAGTATTTTCCTTCTGTCTTCCTTTTTTTCAAGCATTTTATGGAAAGAAAAGCGCTTACGTTTACGGTTATTTTTAATAACCTCTTCTTTTAATAAAATTGATTTTACATATAAATCCTCAGTAGACAGTTGAAACATTTTTTTATAACCAATACTAATAATACGTGTCTAGGCTACATTATTTGTAGCCCAGTAGTGGAAAGATTAGACAATACTAATGTACCGTTCCCCAGAGGACGCCCGAATGTACTAATAGTACATCCTTTACGTGGAGGCTCTTTCCATGTCCCGATGAGATGAGACGATGGTGATAGTGAGTATGAGGGTGTGGAACCAGTGGAAACATTTATACCTAACTTGAGGATAATAAACCAAACCCTGTTGACCGTTGGGGTGATTCCCTTTTCGGAAAAAAATACCCAAAGTATCAGCCGGGAATTGGACGCGGGACCCCTAGGCTCGTAGCCAGTTGCACTGACCGCTACACCGTGGGGCCGGTATTTTTACAAGAAGCTACACTACACACGACAGCTCGGTATTGGGCACGCTGTATAGTAAGAAAACTCACACTAATGTGGTGCATGAAACGGTACTTGCCGGAAACAATCGATACCTGATGATATGAAAGGACCTTTAATCTAATGTCAACTAGAACTCCGTTCCCCCTCCCTTCCCCTCACAATTCAGCCTCCGCTCCTCTAAAATTTGTAGGATTACACTAGTAAAAAAAAACTTTTAGAAAATACAAACTTATTTATGGCAATAAGATTTATATTATCTTAACCCGCTTCGGTTGACACGTAGTCTAACGCGCTACTCTCGTGTTAGACCAGACTGGTGAAGATGGGGATATTGGGGTTCGATCCCTCTCAAGTGCACTGAGGGTTTTTCCTAAACGGTTTTCCACTCTCCTTCCACACAAATGTGGGTGCACTTCCTGTCAATTAATCCTTTTTAAACCCTAAACCATTAGTGTAATTTGTAAACTATATTGGTGAATAACCCAAAAGAGTTATAAGACGGGGTGCTAAAAAATAAAATTATAGTATCTTACGCGGCTATTGGTATTATTTTATTTGTATTTTATACTATCCGCCAAAAGTGAACATTGCAGATAACATTACTTGACGAATAAACATATGTGAACAAGTTTTAGTAGCTTTTTTAAATGTCAAAAAAGTATCTTCCTATGTGAACCCAACGGGCAGTAAGACCCGGTGCTAAAAGAACATAAAAAGAAGTCTCCAGCAGAAAACTGTAGTAGCTTAGTGGCTTGCTTGTGACTCTCTTGTGGCTGCTCGTGTGAAAAACACTGTCGTTTTGTGGCACCACACTTTGGTTTTATAATAGTTTTTTTTTTAACTTATAGGCTTGTGAAGGTTAGGTTAGGTTTATAAATTGTGGTTTCAACAATTCGTACCCATGGAAATGATTATTTCCAATCATGTAATAGATTGCAATATTAAAGTTTGTTTTATTTATTTTTATTTTTAATTCCTTTAAGTTTGATGAAAAGTTTTGGTGATTGGTTCAGATAATGATGTGGTTTATTACTTTTTTATGTTAAATGTGTGAAAGGGCATCTGTACATTGTGTAGTGAGCTAAAATGATGTAACATATCTGCGAGATCCAAGATAACTTTTCCCCCCTCCATTTTTCACTACTCATTCGAGTTGTACGCATATGAACTAATTATTATGTTAATGTGTCAGGGATGAGAAAGGTTTAGTTTAAAGCAAGTACTCGTATTTGTTGTGTAGAGGAAGAGTGTAATCATACGGGTATGGATGCTCGTTAATACTTAGCCAATGAGTGTCTTACTGAGTGCTGACAACAATCCACAGGCACAGTTTAAACTACACTTCAATTTTGGTATGAAGGTACTTATCTATCATCTAGTAACTTTACTAGATTTAATTTCATTTATTAATACGTCCAGTAATGTAAATTGCAGTGGTTACTTTTAATATATATTATTAATACCTATAAAATAACAATAATAATACATATTCTGAACATTGAAAAATGACACCTGGCCACGGGAATCGAACCCGTGTCCAGGTGTCATTTTTCAATGTTCAGAATATGATATCTATATGGAGTAATTCCCACTAATAAGCATAAAAAATAGCTCTGGCTATTAGTTCTTAATAATAATACAATAAAATGTTATTATGTCGCCAAAAAGTTTATATTTTCTGAAAGGTATTTCTAATTAAATTTTGACTGTAGCGCTCTCTACTTAACCTAGTAACATTCCCCGCTGCGCCACTGCTTTCCTCCTTGTATTAAGTCATTAGTAGTCTTGTGTTTTAAACGTATTATAACTAATAAAACACTCCCGTCGAGATTCGCGCAGTACCTTCTTCCACGCCCTGGTCTTGCGAGAGTGATGGGGCGCTCCCCGCGGGTGGGTGCAGACACCACAGAAACAAAGAAGCGACCGACCGAACAGAAGACATCTCATCTCATCACTAGAAGGGAGGAGGGGGGGAGGGGGAGAAAGGGCTACTCCCGGGGTGAGAGGCCCACCGCCGCCGCGACTTAATGAACTTGACAAAAAAGAAACCCCCGCGGTCGGCTAATGAGATTTCGCCACCGATGCTCGTCTCTGAGAGGGCCGACTACCGGGAGACTGGGGCATATTCCCGGGTGAGTTGGGCCCACCGCTGTTGTGAGGCACTTCTCAAGGACTTTAAGGAAGGTAGCACTACTGGAGGAAATAGGAGTAAGGTATCACTACTGGAAGAAGTAAGAGTAGGGTATCACTACTGGAGGAAGTAAGAGTAAGGTATCACTACTGGAGGAAGTAGGAGTAGGGTATCACTACTGGAGGAAGTAGTAGTAGGGTATCACTACTGGAGGAAGTAGGAGTAGGGTATCACTACTGTAGGAAGTAGGAGTAAGTGGTCACTACTGGAGGAGGTAGGAGTAGGGTATCACTAATGGAGGAAGTAAGAGTACGGTATCACTACTGGAGGAAGTAGGAGTAAGTGGTCACTACTGGAGGAAGTAGGAGAAAGGTGGCAAGGTTGGAGGGATAAAGAGGAAGGTGGCAAGACTGGAGGAAGTATACATAAAGTATCACTACTGGAGGGATTAGGATTAAGGGGTCCCTAGTAGAGGAATTAGGAGGAAGGAGTTACTACTAAAGAAAGTAGGAGGAGGATGGTACTACTGGAGGAAGTATGAGAAATGTGTCAAGACTGGAGGAAGTAGGAGGAAGGTGACAATACTGGAGGAAGTAGGAATACGGTATCACTACTGGAGGGATTAGGAGTAAGGGGTCCCAAGTGGAGGAATTAGGAGGAAGGAGTTACTACTAAAGAAAGTAGGAGGATGGCACTACTGGAGGAAGTAAGAAGAAGATAGCACGTTGTTATCGACATTTATTTGGTGATTCAAACCCATTTTAAATTTTGATTTTTTCATAAAGCTAAGAGGATTTTTGTTCCTTGAGTTCAAATGCTTGTAGGCATTCATTCGAAGGGACATATGTCTACATTGGTGTATTTCTTGTGGGAGTAACTGTACATTTACTTTGACATCAGAACTGTGAGGTGCAACAGCTCTTTAGTGTAGTTTACAAGTTGACCGCTTCGTTTTCTAAGTGCAATTTACGAGGTGTGTAATAATCTACCTGATAGTTAGTTTATCACTGCAGCTCACTGTTTTTAAGTGCATTTTACTATCTTGCAGAAAGGCAACGAGATTATTAGCAATCATAATTAACTTAAAAGGTTTAGAACGGAAATAGTTTTGACGCACATATAGTTATCACCGGCAATGGTCATGTGGACTAAAGCGTCAGGTTTGCAATGCATTGCCCTGTGAAGGAGAGGCAAAGTTTCACGTCTCGGATATTGTGTTTTTTTTTTACTTTCTCTTGACCCCTCGTAGAGAGAAGTATTGTGACTGTCAAAAAAAAAAATCTGACTTGAGATTTTAATACATGACGTTGTTTCATGATCCCCTGGAACCTAAAAAGTGGTTTTCGCAATACCGTATGTCTGTCTGTATCTCCGAATACAGCCGAAACCATTTTACCGATTGGGTATGGGTTGGTATATGGGTTTTTTATAAGGTCCCATCAAGGGGTTTTTGGGATTAGATATTCAACCCTAAAATTAAGGGTAGTTTACTGAAAGGCAAAAAGAATAAAAATAGATTTTCTCAAAATACGTTATAAAATTTTTGAATAAATTCTGTATCTAGACACTGTTTAATATTATAAAACAAATGGCAGATTTTTATTTTTCCATGAAAATGAATTTGAGGGTATTTATACGTAGTATGCAGAAATTTCCAATTTTGATTATATTTCCATAACTAGCCTATTTGAGATACTAAATAATTTATCACTGTAAAGATGTATTAAATATACAACTCCTTTGTTTAAAATATATTTTTACTTAAGTTTATATAGTTTCTTAGCTATTAGTCGCTATATTTTTTTATTCGTCTTTGACAATCAAACTGATTGGTATGATCTTTGGTGAACAGAGATGTTCCTCGTTTCTCAATGTATCTGCCAGATTATTACATTTATGCTCTTTGGTGGAGTGTTTTTGCAACAGTGTGTATTATTTTGTTTCACAAAGTTTACAATTTAATAGTAAATCTATTTATTTAAAGATTATACAGAGAAAATATCTTCTTTTTTGTTCACATGTGATATTTCATTGCGACTATCCTATTTTAAACTGCTCTAATGTTGTTGCACTTCCTATATTCTAGCTTTCATCACTACTATCTGTTAGAATCAGTTGTGAAAAAAATTTGGTATTAAGAACCCGTTTCACCTCACAGATAATATCTAACTCAGGTAAGTAATGCAGCTTGAACCAGGCGTCGTATCGTGGGTAATTTTTGGGCATGGAGAGTCGAAAACATTTTAATAAGAGACTCAGTATTACATCCAAACGGGATTTGAACCCAGATATCCCAAAAATCGGCAGTACAATCTATTTCAAGAATGATGCCATGCAGCCACAGAAGCGAGTAATCAATATTAAAAAATGAAAAATAAAATTAAACTTATTCCAATTTCACTGTTCTCAAATGATGAACACACTATACCACCCTTTGATGATATTTCTGGTTGGAGCGCAATCTAGTATCTAATTTCCCGGTTAATCGGCCATGAGATGGGTTCTTAAAACATATTATTTTAAAAGTAAACATATATATATTAATGGTTTAGGAGTACGATTAAGTTCTTTAAAGAATTTACCCAGAGTTCATCCATCAGTAAATCAGGGTGATATTGCAGTATTGCTAATTTTGTAATATTTTGCATTTATTTAATTGATAAATTAACAGGAGATTATATGCTCAGAAAATACTACTAGATCGCAGACCCGAAACAAAACAACGTTTCGTTGTAGGTAATGGTGCATTCCAGCAGATTTTATTGGAACTTCAATAATGGAATGTTTGGAAATTGTATGTTGCGCTTATTTGTGACACTCTCTTTTTTTGAACGTCTTAAACATTATTTTGTTGAATGTAAGTACCATTGTAGGACATTTTTACTTTACCTCCATCCCGATATATATTTTTAACTATAATTTGCATTATTTTCAAAACAATTCAGCTTGTAAATACTTGTTGCCATTAAATATATTTTTATCGTGGATTTCTCGCAATAAACAGAATTTTGCAAGTGCTTTCAACGTACAGTTAGATTTATTTAATTTACATTTTTATTTTCTTTATTTAAAGTGAATGCTTTAAATTTGGTTTGGGGAGTAGATTTATTGCTTACTAAACTAAAATAAACAATAAAATTAATAGATTTTAACGAAATAAGTCTATAAATGGGAGTGTGTAGCAAATGCACAGCTGAAACTATGAAGATGTTGACGATCTTCTAGTTGTTCTTTCAAAAAATAAACAAAACAGGAATAAAAAAATGTTAAGCCAAAAACATCTTTAGGCCTACTAACAACTACTTCAACTTTCGGAATTATCATGAAACGTATCACACAAATGTATTAAGCAGTTAAAAGGTGATGCAAACACTTGATCTACCTGTGATGGAAGTTACCAAAATGGCAAGCAAACGAGAGGTGTCTTCAATGCCAGTGTTGGGTTCAAATCTTATTTCATGCATATTGTATGTCATATTTGCACGGAAGCTGACTCTGATTAGAGATTTAGACTTTTTTTCATATAGGGGTTTAGTAATCATATTTAAACTATTTATATTTTATTACATTTATTTTACGATTTAAGAGTTTGAAAAAAAGCAAAAATGCAATTTTCTTAGTGCTTAATAATAATAATAATAATAATAATAATAATAATAATATTTAGCACCGCGTCTTACTACCCGTTCGGGTTATACGCTTAAGTACTAATTACTCTAATGGATTAGTAATTGGGAGGGTTGAATTTAGAGGAAGTGAACCCGCATTTGCGTGGAGGGAGAGTGGAAAACCATTTAGGGAAAACCACCCCCAGTACACCCGACCGAGATTCGAACCTCGATCTCCCCGTCCTCAGCGGTTGAGCTCAACACGACTAGCGCGTTAGCCAACTACGCCACCGAGGCGGGTCTTAGTCCTTAGTAATTGATTATTGTTTTACTATAAAATGCAAATATAAAGCTTGTTTTTCTTCAATAATAATTAAATGTATTTTTTATAGATAAGCATAGCTCATAAATAATATTTTTATGTTTTCAAAATGCTAGAAGATTTAAAACAATATTTATAAGTATTGCAAGATTTATGGGTGCTTCACCACAAAAATAAATGGTTTATAATTTTACTCTTTTTTATATATCATTTAAAAATATTTGAACACAAAAGTATATGCCTCAATAACATTTTACTGGTTTTGTAACATTTATTCATTACTTCATGAAAACGTTGAAAGCAATTAAAATGAATATATACTGCGAGATTACCAGTATTAGCCCTATCGGACCAGGGAGATTCTTAAGATTGTTCATCAAAGTTATCCTCTATGCTAAGTAATGTTGATCTTTTCTAAATATTTTTTAAAATTTTGACTTTCCCTGTACTATATTACCGCAATGCGCCCTAAAAAATACACCTGGTTAGGTGAAAAAAATTCGTAACACACACTGAATAAAGCATCCCTCCAAGAAAAGATGCACACAAATAATTATTTATAGGGGTTTGTGAAGGTCATTTGTTAAATGCCAAGCGAAGTCGAAGCAAAGTTGAAGCCGAAGTCGGAAATAAGATTTCTATTGTTATCTTATAATGCTAATTCTAGTTTTTAAACTATCTATTATGTAAATTTAAAGAAAGAGAAAGTTGAGAGAAAATGGCTAAGCATACTATTTTGTATT
Organism: Timema genevievae; assembly: GCA_902155825.1. NCBI lineage: Eukaryota > Metazoa > Arthropoda > Insecta > Phasmatodea > Timematidae > Timema > Timema genevievae. The sequence continues at coordinate 73,600 of CABFWO010000083.1, forward strand.
TTGATGACATGTCTGAATTTATCGGTGGAATTTCATCGATAGGTGCTGGAATAATGTTTAGTAGCTGTTCTAAAAATGATTATATGCTGAAATATATAAGCCTTATAGATACATTTCAAATATGTTTATATTAAATCGGTGTTTTCTTCTTTCTTCGAAATGGTTCAAAGATGCAAGGTTTATTGTGGTTGTCGGAGTTGAAGTGAAGAAGATTTTACTTAAAGAGAAGATTCGCACCCCTCTAATAATTCTTCTTGTTTAGTTAAGTAATCCAAACAAACTTTCCCGCTACGTTTATGGTTATCTGTGGACTGTGAATTGATTAGATAACTCACTCTTCATTTATATGTATTTCTAATAGACGCAACAATAACAGCACCATAATAAAACAAAATATTACTATCATAAGCAACGTAAACTCTAAATCACTTTCAAACATTTTTCTCAACAACAACTTGAAGACTTCCAAGTTATTGGTTTCCGGCATGCTGTGCGTGCCACGTGGACTAGGTAAGGTTTGTCCATCAGATCTTGCCGGTAGCTCCGATGGGGCAACATGCGAACGAATAATTTGGCAAACAGGATGCTTCGGAAAATTATGTTTACACGATTATCGTTGCCGGGGATGAGCTATTTTATATTGTTTGTGTACATTGAGAGAATAACAATGCATCGTTACTCGGCAAACGACATGAATGGGTTACGTATACTTCTTGTTCCCGCGAACGAACAGAAATATTATATTTGGTGACCTCAAGTTTTTTATTTGGTTCCATTTCGCATGTTTATTTCTAGTTTTTTTATACACCGTGTCTTAGTACCCATTCAGGTTATATTATTATTATTATTATTATTATTATTATTATTATTATTATTATTATCATTAGCACCACGTCTTACTACTCGTTCGGGTTTTACGCACTTACGCTAATGTGTAATGGTAGGGTGATTGTGAGATGAAATGGAGGACCTACAGTTTAACGTGGGATCATGTCAGAGGTGAAGGAAGGGTTTGGCAATCAGATAAATCTGTACCGGGACCGAGGATTGAACCCCGGACCCTCAGCACAGAAGTCCAACACCTTACCCCTAGACCACCAGGTCACCCATTTGGGCTATAAGCATACATTAATTACGATAATACCCGCTTCGATGACCGAATGGTCTAAGGCGCAGGTTCTTAAACTCGTTTTTATTTAGTACCCCTTTTCACATGATAAACTTTATTAGCTAACCGGGTTATGGGCCTACGCATATATAGACTACTAATTAGGAAGGCTTAATTAAGAGGAAATGCACCCACATTTGCTATGAATGAGGGTGGAAAACATTTAGGAATCCACCCTTAGTGCACCCAACCAGGATCGAACCCTGGTCTTCACGTCTTCGGCAGTCCATTCCAACACTAGAGTAGTGCGTTAGATCACGCGGCCACCAAATTAACATATTTATTGCAAAAATGCATATATGCAGCTATATTTAATATTGTTAGTTAAATTTGTATAATTTACAATTTTTATATGTAGATGCAGATAGCCAATGAAAGCCATTAGCTTATCTTTGTTAGTTATACAAATGATTATTAAAATTGTGTTCATGTAATCATGCCGGACGACGTTTATTTCAGCTATAAACTAAACAGATATTAAATGAAAGTTTGTAGTCTATTATAAACTCAATAATGTTAAAATAAATATTTAATTTACTCACTTTTGTCAATTTTCTCTGCAATAGGGATCATGAACCACAGTTTAAGAACCTGTGCTCTAAGGCGTCACTCTTGAAATAGTCTGAACTGAGAATTACAAAGAAATTGGGGTTTGAATCCCGATCGGGTATACTGAGCGTGGTTTTTCCTTAAAGGTTTCCAACTCTCCTCCACGCAAATTCGGTCACACACCCTCTAAATTCAACCTTCCTCATCACTAACACAGAATAATTAGTAAATATGTATGTGACCCAAATACAATGCTTTAAAAACGTTAAAGGGATATGAATGAGGAAGGTAGAATTTTTGAGAAAATGTAACCGCATTTTTGTGAAGAAAGGGTGGGAAAGTGTTCAAGCAAAAGCCCTCTCAGTATACCCAAACAGGATTCAAACCTTGATTTCTCTGTCACCGGCAATACAGTTGTATTTGTGCTGTGGACAGCACGAAGCCCTCCCAAGTCGAAGATGGATGCATTAACTGATAGCTCGTGATCTTAATTGATCACTCACATGTAGCTGACGATTTTAACCACATCCCTCACAGACTCTGCCTTAAAATATTTGTGGAGAGTTACCCTGAGCACGGGACGTCTCCTGGATAGTTCTGTGGTAGATCGATGGTGAGCCAAATATCCACGGTTTACTTCTAGTGTCCGCGTGCAATTTTTAAAATAAATTTCATTTAATTTAAAAAATGCTATCAAAGTTGAGTTGATAAGAACACTTGAGTTACTTTTATGGAATTACGGCTGCAATACCCTAAAACTATTTTAGAAAATCACTTCGAGAAAAAAAATCCTCAATTGAACCAGTGTCCTGTATAATGAGTCAAAGAGTGCTACTTGCACGGTTAAGCCCATAAGATATTCTGTTCTTTAAAGCCTGTCTCACCCGACAAATAACATCATTAAACTTTCTAAGTACAGTACAATTTTTATAGAAAGGACTTTATTTGTCAGATACATAAATTCAATAGCATAGATCTATTTTAACGTATTCACTTCAGCACATGATTTGCAGATGTCACTTTTGATATATAATATTATTATTATTATTATTATTTAGCACCGCGTCTTACTAAACGTTCGGGTTATACGCTGAAGTACTAATTACGCTAATAGATTAGGAATTGGGAAGGTTGAATTTAGAGGAAGTGAACCTGCATTAGCGAGGAGGGAGAGTGGAAAACCATTTAGGAAAAACCATCCCAGTTCACCCGACCGAGATTCGAACCTCGATCTCCCCGTTCTCGGCAGTCAAGCTCAATACGACTAGCGCGTTAGCCAACTACGCCACCAAGGCGGGTCGATATATAATAACAATTCCTATCCTATATATTATTTCTGTTGTCAACATCCCTTTTTCTCAACTAATACAAAACCTACAGCGATGAATAAGTTATCAGTGGATAGGATTTTTTACTGACTTCTGACATAGCATAGTCAGTTTACGTTAAAACACATTGTTTGTTTAAAATTTAAGTTAAAAGAAAAATCTAACAATATCTTTGTATCAATTACCGAAACTAAACTCTCTTTCTTTGCTATTTTGTGTATATACTTCGCTGAGTATTTAATTTCAACGACCCAACAAAAGACTAAATCTTTTTTTGGGGGGGAGGGAGGAGGAGGTTGAATGTGCGAAAGTTTCGCAAGGGTTTACTGGTAAAATAATAATGTTGGAAAATTTGTCATTAAATCCTAATACACCCTCGACAGATATTCAATAACTATTGATATCACCACGTTAAAAAAAATTAAACTTTGTTTCTACTGGAGCAATATTTGATTCATTTTGGACAAAAAAAGTTTTGCTGTAAAAACTGCAAAAACATTTACCTTAACATGCGCTCCCAACATTCCCGTCTTAACAACTTTATTTAGATGGCGCTTTCCATCTCCAAATATGCGGTAAACTACATTACATCCGTGAAAATATGTAGCAAAGGGTTTACATGGATGCTGATTAGGAATATAATATTCAGAAAATCATTGGCCGTAAAAGCCTTCCCCTAATGATGATGATGATGATGATGCACAAGATGAACTATGGTCCCTTCATCACCCGTGAGGTCACCTATCCTTTCTGAAAATATCTTGTGAGTTGTGAAGGTAAAAACGCGTCATACTTAGGTCCGATGCATTAGTCTCTCAGTAATGTTGAATGTTCTGACATCATTTACATCATTTATTTCTTTTGTTTCAAATGTAATTTTTAGAAATAATGTTTTTAAAACATATTTCTCATTAGAGATTTTGTTATATTTATTTCATAAATAGAATAGAATATGTATTTCTGTATATATATACGCTAGAACTCCAAAATAAAGATACATATAAAGCTGAAACTTGCCAAACGTATTTAAGAGCGTTCCTCATAGCAGGCCCAACTCAGCTCCCAGCTCTCACGAGACATGGGAGTAAAAGGGAAAGGAAAACACCAACGATATGCCATAAATGTGTGCAATGGATTAAAATTTGAATGATTACTTGAAATTTTCCGCGGTGACGATGGGGGACAAAGCGACAAAGTTTCTTGTTAATAAATACAGTATGTCCCTATTATGACAGAATTAAGATTTGTGCACAATGCTTAGCTGTGAAGCCATTTTAAAATTGTCATAAACAGCCTTTTCAATGCAGTTTTCATCCAAATATAATTTAATATTTCAACTATGTTCAGTATTAGGAACTTCTATTAACTCTTTTTATCTCCATTAATTTTCAATCAGAAATTATCCACGTGCAATAGTGTTGGTGCAAATTCACGATTTCTAGCCGATTGTACCATGGAGTTGATTGGTATGTGATGCACGATCTTAAGTCGGCGATGTAGTAGGGAAATAGAGAAAATGTCAGTGTTTTTGCAGTTTTTATAGAAGAACTATTTTTAATAAAAATAAACAAAAGCCTTCCTTGAGATATATTCAAGAACTGTTGAGGTCACCTTGTGAAGAAAATTAAACTAAACTTTGCTACGGGAGCAATATTTTATTTATTTCGGTCAAAGAAATGTTTTGCTATAAAAACTGAAAAATAACTGGCCTTTTCTCGCTTCCCCTTCCACCTCAAATTAAGGGAACATGAGGCTGTGTATCTCAGGCATATTTTTTATATTTCCTCATATATTGTAAAAATGGCGACTTAAACAACGTGAGCAATGGTTATTTTCTATTAATATTATTTACTATTGAATATAGTATTCATTTGTTTTTTGTCTAACTTGATCATCAAGGAAGAATATATAATATTATTAAAATCCAAGGAGAAATTATGGGAGATTATATTGTAGCCCATTTTACTTTCTCAAATCAAGAGAAAGTATTGTGATCATGAAAATAATAGATATAGAGATTATGACGAATCTTTACGTTTCATGTGAACACGAAACCTAAAATTGGATTTTACCATTCTGTCTATCCCTGGCCATGGATCCAAAACGGTTGGATAGATTTGATATTTAGATTTTATAAGGCTATGCCAATAAACCTTTCTTTTTATCCTAACCCTTCAATTAAGGGTTAGTGCACTGATAGCTAATTTTTCTTTCTTTCAAATTTTTCAAAAATGTCTTTAACAAATTTGTTTAAAATATATATCTAGGATTTGATTGACATGACAAATAGCCATGTATAGTAGATTTTAGTTACAATTCCGTTGAAGGTTAGTTTACTGATGATAAATTTTTGAAGATTCTAATAATAGCTCTTACGATTTTGTACAAAACCTATATCTGTAAATTAATGTGTGGTATGACAAATAACAATGTTTCATTGTTTTTGAGGTAAAACCTCCATTATTGGTAGTTTACTGATGACTAATTTTTCAAAAACTTAATTATGTATCTTTATTTATCTAAAACAAATTATTTTAAGGGTAGTTTAGTTAATAAAATATATAGAATTTTTTTTTAAACTTAACTTGAAATTTGAGTTCAAAATGATAATCCGGGAAAAGTTTTTCATTTTTTATAATAATACCTTTTTATTTTTACAAATAAAAAATAATAATCTTAGGTTACTTTACAAATAGCTTATTTTTGAAAATTTAAATTTTGTTATACTGTATATTTGAATAATTTGGTTTAAAACTTATATATAAAGAGTGATTAATGTGATTAGCAAGATGATGTGTTTGTTCTTATTAGGAAAACATACTTAAGGGTTGTTTACTGAAAGTCTATTTCGGAAAATTATCTTCGAAGCAATACTACACAATATGAGAAAATTTGTGCCATTATGTCGTTCCATTTATTATAATTTGGCTGCTTCTTACGTACTAACATTATCAGTTGAAACCTGTTTATCTGGCAAATAAAAATTCCACATCTTTATTTACACATTTACTCGTACATAGCCAACTATTCATACAAACATATATTTTCTTTAATTTAAAAGGCAGCTAAATCTCCAGAGTATAGCAAAGATCATAATAATCACACAAATAAAATCAACATTTATGTATTAGCGCTGTAGCTTCTGGAAAAATAAACTCAGTTTAAGTACTAATGAAACTTCATTATCTGCACCTGGGCATTGTTTTATTACTTTTAAATAAAATATTGCCCACTTTAGTGGGTGAACGGTCTAAGACGTCACTATCGTGTTACTGCTGATGACGGGAAGATCGGTGTTAGAATCCCGGTTGAGTCTACTGAAGGTAGTTTTTCCTAAATGCCTTCCCACTTTCCTTTCACGCAAATGCTGGTATATTACTTCTTAAATGCTTCCTCTCTCATCCCTACCATTATAGTAATCTCTCTCTCTACATATATAAAAGCAAAAGTCCTGACTTACTGACTCATTCACTCATCACTCCCACTTCCCACGAAGGTAGAGGGATGAAATTTGGCACAGGTGTTCCTTATAAGCTATTTAGGAAAAGTAAAGATGTTTCATTCCAATGTTTTTTTTTATTAATGGGTGAAATGGGGGTAGCTACCCTGATCAAAAATATTGCTCTTGCTATTGCTCTTTTTAAGCGTTTAGAGGGAAATAATCCGAGAAGTTTGTTCTAGTAATGCATTCTAAAAAATATAGCAATTATTTTTAACCCCGTAGATGCTTATAAGGGGTAGAAAATTTAAATTAAAATATGTAATCACGTTCTAATATGCAACTCCAAGAGAAGGTAGAAGTGTGTAGTTTATATTTTGCTGAATTTTGTGGTGTTTGTGGTGTCTGTGTGAGTGAGAGGGCTCGGCCCGGGGTAGTGTGTGGTGGGAGGGAGGGGGAGGGAGGCCTATCCAGCCACGCTCAGCTGATAACGCGGCCATTCGCCCAGACGCCGTCGCTCTGTTCCGATATCCCGTGCGAAGAACGAGCATTCAGCAAGTTATCTTATATGCATGAAACTGATAAGCATGCTTGTTGCTTGCACTTATCAGCTCTTGTTTCCAGTGCTTGCAAGCGCTTATGGGTAACCATGTAGAAAGCTGCAATCTGCAGATAGCTTTCCTTGACAGGGACATCAAGTGATTAACTTTTTTTTTTGTCGAAAATTCTGATATTATAATTCTGTGTGGAAAGAGAGTAGGAGTGCATGAAATTAATCCTGGGTGGCGAAGATTTGGAGAATAACATCACCTTTTTCCTCAGTTAAAAATGGACAAGAGACGATTTTTTTAAAACTAGGCCTAGTAGCTATTTTATCACAATTTTCAAAAAAGTTTGAAAAAAAGTAGAATCAAGAATTTTTTTGAGCCTACTGCATTTTTATTATGGAGAAAAAATGTTAAATGATTACTTTTTTGAAAGATTTTTACCAAAGATAGACAGACATTCCCCTACGAGGTGAAATTTTTTGCCTTTTTAGTAATTATTTCTAACTAGCTCAGGCCACAGTCTGGAAACAGTAATTGATGTAAAAAAAAATAATTTATTCTGGCAGTAATTATAAATTTGAAAATTTTTCTTTAATAGAGAAGGAATTATATTCAAACAAATAAAAAGTTTGAAATTGACTTAAAAAATATTATAAAATACAAGCTTTAACTATGTAATTATGAGTTTAAATTACTTATTTTGACACACTATAAATTATGGCTTGACCATGTGAACTTGATAAGTAAATAATTGTTTTTGATATTCATTCTAAAACTTGTCACTGGTAACTAGCGTTCTACCTGTCCTTACCTAACTCCTTGAACTTCTTGACCACTAGGGCGCGTAACTCCAAAACCAGGAAACCTATAAATATGAAACATTGTATTCTTATTTAAGAACACCTGGAAGTGTGCATTTCAAAAGTACTTTTTTCTCTACTAAGATACAGGCCTAAGCCCTATAGCTACACTTATTTGTTTATTGTGAGTCTGACGCCTTAGACCAACTAATATATAATTCTGTTGGCTCATAAACTAAGAAAAACAGAAATATGAAATTTGGCATAGCCTCATCTGCGTAATTAAACCTTAGACTTTCGACTATTTGATAAAATTATTATATTGCGAATCTAATGAATTAAGAACACATTACATGATCACCGGTGCAAGTAGCTTAAAAACAGAGAAAACTAGAAATAAAAGATTAGATTAGGTGACCGTATTTATGGTAACTTTTAGGGTACGAACCTCAAGCTTGTTTTTTTTAACGCTCACATTAATTGCGAGCTTGACGTAACCGTTAATTCGTGTAAGTATCAAATAAAAGATAAACCTATAAAGCTAAAATATGGCATACGTAGAACTACTTTAGTATAACTGAGCATGTGCAACTGGGTTATAGTTTTATTAAACTTTAGCGTATAACCCGAACGGGTAGTAAGACGCGGTGCTAAATATTAATTTATTAAACTTTGACATAAATGGGCTTATTACGAGCCTGAATACCTGAATCCCGTTTCAGTGGCCTGCAATCCAATATCTATGGCCTAATCACCGTCAGTACATGCTGTTGAATTTGATAGAAATTAATTTTCTTCTGAAATAATCATCTAGGAGACATCCTAACCTTAAATAAAAAATAAATTGCACAACACCGCTAACTTAATCCGAGCAACGTCTGTCACTTGTAGCTTATAGTAAAATTATATGCATGTATAAGGAAAAATTTAAATACACAATACTGTTTGAAATAATTGTTATCTACACTTAAGCCCGCACGGGGTGTATGTTAACTAAGACATAAACCTATAAATCTCGTATTCTCTAGTTTTCCAGTGACGAGGAGTAGAATCTTCAATTCCCGGAAGGTTGTACATACGTGTGTCCCACCCAATAGTTTTTCACTCTCCATCCACGCAAATTTTGGTACATTTTCTTTGAATATTTCTTATATTATTAGTGTAGTTATGTGGATAGTCCAGAAGAGACGTGGGACACAAAATAAAGGCCTGTGAGCGTACTGCTCTGAACTATTCGCAGTCACCACTTAAAACCATACAGGATTTTATTTAATAATTGGGTTTTTTAAACCTGCGATTTCTAAACAGACATTATATAACCCAATTTTTTTACAAACTACGGTCTCATTCATAGAAATAACATTATTTAGCAGCTATAAAAGTTACTAAATATAATTTCATGTATTCACACTTAAAGTCATGTGACCTGCAGCTGTTGACACTTTTTTATAAATAATATAAATATGTATAAGCTAACAATAATAACATGGTAGGATAATATGTTACCAATGTTGACCACAAAAAAAAGTTTCTACTTTCTAAAATCTTACCACGTGAAGACCAAAACTTTCCTAAATCCTCGTGAATATAACCAAAGTCTGTAAGAATTAGATGCGCCTCTTCTTATAAAAAAAAAACCCAACACACATGATGATGATCAAGGGCCAGGTCCGTATTGGATGTTATGTAAGCTATAGTCAGATTCTGGTAGGAAGAAACATAAAAAAAAACACAAACACATTATTTCAAGTTCACGAATGAACATTTTAATAAATTGGTACTGCTATTTTATATGTTTATAACATATATCAAAAGTGACAGTTCCAGCATGACTCAAAGTATGAATACGTGAAATTACCCACTTGGGTGTCCACATGGTCTAAGGCGCTATTCTCACAATAAACTAGATTTCCAAAGGTGGAGAGATCGGTGTTCGATCCCAGTTGGTTGCACTGAGGGAATTTTTCCTCCCTCTCTCCACGCAAATACAGGTATATATTTTTATTCAGCCTTCCTAATCCCTAACAGATTAGTTTAATTAGTAAATAGGTGTAAAATTCTAATGTGTAGTAAGACGTAGTGCTAAAAAATAATTATGGTGACCTATTGGTCTAGGGGTAAGGTGTCAGACTTCTGTGCTGAGGTCCGGGGTTAAATCCTCGGTCCCGGCACATATTTATCTGATTTCCGAACCCTTCCTTCACCTCTGACAAGATGTGTATTAATCACAACTTGTGAATGTGAGGAATGCCAGGCCTCCACCGTGGTTCGGATTCCACGTTAAACTGTAGGTCCTCCATTTCATCTCACAATCACCCTACCATTACACATTAGCGTAAGTGTGTATAACCCGAACGCGTTGTTAATAATAATAATAATAATAATAATAATAATAATAATAATAATAAATAATTAAAAAACGTGAAATTATATCTAGTAAAATTTCTGTGTCAGATAAGGCCCTTCATATGAGAATTAGAGTGTAGGATCGAGTACTCATTTCTCAACTGTAAGATGAGGTATTTTTCATTATCCCGTCGAGAGCCGTTCGCTTCATTAATAACGCGCGATGACCGCGGTGGATCCTGAGGTAGGGGAGGGAGAGGGGGGAGGAAGGTTCCTGGTACAAGGAGTGAGACGTCTACAAGCGGCTCCTGACAAATTGCAGCAAACTACAGCCAGGGACTACTGTTCTGTGTGGACAGAGGAACCGTGACGTGGCAACAATCGTCGCCTTCACACGGTGACTGGGCATTTCTTCAGGGGACTGACTTGCTCGCGCTCCTGCTGTCTTTTGACTCCGCCCAGACTTGCCAGCCTTGAGGTGGTTCTCACGCGTCGCAGGTTCGATACTCCGTCTCGACAAACTATACACTATATTCTAACCAGAGGTCTCCAGCATCCGGTAACAATCTTAATGATAGATTGTTTGAAAAAGTTGGCAACAGGTCTCTAGAGCTCCGTGGTTTTATATCCATTGGGGATTAGAGAAATTTAACAGAATTTCCAACAGTAAATTTGGGCTAAATTTTCCTAACTTTCACTATCCCATGTGCTTTGGATTCCCTGAAATTGGAATCGGTATATAGGCATATATTATATAGGTTATAGCCTGATTTTGGTACGAAGTTCTATTTGGAAGGTCTTATTTCGTACCATAATCCTACTTTTTAGTACTATATAGGTAGTATAAAATACCTTCCAGAAAGGTAAAAGGAAGTACCATCTGAAACGCCTTTTATCCTACAAAAATACTACAGTCTAATAGAATTCTGGTACGAAATAAGACCTTCCAAAACGGGCTTCCTGTCAAAATCAGGGTGTAGATCCACAAATATGTCGTAATATATTGTATATTCACGTAGTATTACTATCCGTCCGGGGTATTCGCATTTAATCAAGGTGAATAAAATATAGTTAAGGAATTAATTTGCGTGGAAGGAATGTGAAAAACTATTCAGGTAGACCGCACTTAGTACAGACAGTTGGCATCTAAACCCTGATCTCCACGTCATCGGCAAACCAGACTAGATGAGTCCAACATTTAGTTATGTCGCTGTACAGGTTGATTCAAAACGACCACCTGATTGTAACTGGCGACCACCACTCTAATTTCATAGATAACAACAATATACAAGTTCAGGTGTGTTTTAAGAGTCTTGGGAGTGTGAAGTGGCCGATGGCAATCACGTCTTGAATATCACGTCAGTGAGATGGGCACCGTCTTTCTCTGAACACTCGTGCAGTAGTACCACGAAGCTGCCCCGCAATGTATCCTGCAGCATAGTGTCAGGAACAGCTGTGATTTCGTTCCGGATCTGATCATCAAAATCCTGTAGTCTGGCTTTGGACTTGTTGCGAGAACTCGGGACTTCAAGTAGCTCCAGAGGAAGTAATTGTGCGCTGTGAGATCCGGTGAACTTGTCGGACAAGGCACGTCACCAAATCGTGAGATTACGTGGCCCGGGAACAGTGCATGCAGTTCCTCCATGGAAATTCAGGTGGTATGTGGAGTTGCCCCATCCTGTTGGAACCATTTGACTGGTTGGGAACACGATGCTGTAGCGCCGGGGCCACAAAATCACGCAACATGTCAAAGTTGAGCCCAGAAATTACAATGAATGTTGCACCGTTGTTGTGCCAAAAGAAGTAGAGCCCAATGATCTAGAACGTAATGATTCCACACCAAGTTGTTAATTTCTGACTGGTGTTTGACGGCTGCTGACGAAATCGGCATTGGTTCTCCGTACCCCAGAAACGTCGATTCTGTTTATTCATATCTTCGGACAACAGTAAGTGTGCTTGATAGACATCAGAAGGTGGTCAACAATTCCCGGTTCTGTCGCCCACATCTCCAGAAACGTGTTGTAGAACTGGACACGTGCCAGTTTTTCAGCGGCGGCCAGGGCTTGAACTGTCTGCGTCAAGTAAGCCCACGTGTGCAAGTCCAAACATAAAATGCGCTGCACACTGCCGTAACTCATCTTCAGCATCTGTTCTCTGCCGTAGTGATCGTTGTGGACTTGCCTGAATGTCTGCTTGTACATGGCTGATGTTTTCCTGTGTCCTGACAGTTCAGGATCTTCCAGAGGATTTCCTATCACTGACTGAGCCGTACTTGCGCCTCTTCGCTACCCAACGCGGTATGGTATGGCTGTCCGAGACATCTCGGTGGTGGGTTGGTCTGCGGAAAGCTCGTTGGGTGGCTCCTATAGACGTAATGTGCACGAAAATATGCACCGTACGAACAGGGTCCTTCACACCCCACCTGACCATGTCAACTGAACCCCCCAACTCTCGCTCACATAGATCACCAGCCCGGCAATGCGCGCATCATCAATATAGTGGCCAATACATTTCGGGCGGTCTTTTTGAATCAACCTGTATGTAGGCCCATGCGTGATATATATAAATATAAATAAATAAATATATATATATATATATATATAAACTAGCGGACACGACAGACGTTGTCCTGCCCGAACGTAGGCTTTTAGTTTGGGTGGTATAATTGATTTCGATAATAAGAA
>CABFWO010000083.1:86699-150443 GCA_902155825.1 Timema genevievae
AACCCGATTGCAGCGCCACCTACCGGGTCCAATTGTGAATCCAAACCATCCACGGACCCACTCAATCACATACAAAAAAATTCATCAAAATCGGTCCAGCCGTTTAAACGGAGTTCAGTGACATACATACGTACAGAAGAATTATATATATTAAGAAGATAACTGTATAGGGTGTTTGGAAACTCATAGCCCAAACTGTACATATAGCTTGTTTGAACAAAAAGTAATACAAAATCCCTATAGGCCTACAATTACATCCGGAAACCTACGCTAATACCATTAAATTGTGTCCAAAGTTGCGGCGTACAACACCAGACTAGCAAAGCTGTTCAACATGCGTGTACAACAAGTTGCATAGATCTAGGCACGCAGTACTGCACACCCTGACATCTTGGAGCACGGTGCCACAATAATTAATAGTAAATAACACACCAGTCCATCTAGAAGTGTGAATACGTTCTGAAGGTCATCATTAACGGTCCTACATCATAGAAAGTGCTTGCCATTATTACGTGTGCAGTGCCACGTACCTAGCTCCTATGCAACCTGTTGTACACGCATGCATGAAAAGCTTTGCTATCCCGGTGTTATACGCCGAAACTTTGAAAACAATTATTTAATGGTATTATCATAGGTTTCCGGATGTGTTTAGGGTTTTTGTATTATTTTTTGTTCAAACAAGCTATAAGTACAGTTGGAGCTATGAGTTTCCGAACAGCTTGTATATTAAGTATTACATGTTATAGTTATATATATATATATATATAATTAAACATATAACTATGTATACATATACATAGTTATAAATAAATATATATAAATCTGCATTTAAAAAAATAGCTATTGTATTGACATAAATTTCTGAAATAAGAACTTTGCAATAGGCTTTTCTCTTTAGTAGCTATGAAGCCAAAATTAATAATGATGTGTGTATGGTCTTAATAAAATTAATTGTTTGTATCGATATTAATTCATATATTTTTGTAGTATGAATAATAATTTATAAACGGGATGAAATATTTATTAATTTATCAGATAATAATGGTTGTGCTTCTGGTTGATTTGTATGTAATTTTCTGATCGTTTAGTTTTTTAAGATTTATTTTATTAATATTTTTTTTTCTTTTAAATAAAAAAATATATCAGCTATAAATCATTTTATAGTCTGGTTGAGTGTAAGAGTGTAAGATAAGGCAACACACATTAACTTCACCAGAATAAATAAAGACACTTAAATAAATAAATTAAATAAATGCTTGGTATAAATATACAAACAGTTAACATAATTTAAGACCAATACAAACCCTGGTGATCGTTGGGGTGGTTCCCCTTTCGGGGAAAATATCCAAGGTACTGGCCGGAAGTCGAACCCGGGAACCCTAGGCTCATAGACAGGTGCACTGTCCACTACACCAGGGGGACACTTAATTCAAGATCAATTATATAAATAATAATCTTTTTATTTCACGTATTTGTGTTACGCAATGTACTATGTTATCTGATATCGCACTCACTTCACGGTATTTATGAACTTTAATAAGATACTCGGCGTCTTGCCACTTGCCTTCCACCCCTGACAAAGGAAAGTGACAATGATCTGGGAACCCCCAACAAGACATTTTATTTGAGTTTGGTCCGATATTGATTGTTTCAGCAACAGTGACAGTCCAGTTGTGTAGTTGTTTTATTTTTGTTCAGGTCTTGTGTGGACTTTATTAATGATTATAAATGTACAAAAATAATACAAACATCTATTTTATTTTTACTATAATTATTTTTACATTTATTTCAAAGCATCATTTTGACTCAAAATATATTAATATTATATATTTATTATATATCCATATTTATTTATTTTAATTTGTTTTGTAATTATTTTTATATTAAAAAAATATATTGACAAAAAAGAAATTACTATGACTAAGTTATTCCTATAATATACTTTTGAATATCATTATTTTTAATTATTTATCCTACATCAAGAGGTACGAGAATCTGCTGTTCCATAGTTGTTGTTTTTAGCACCGCGTCTTACTACCCGTTCGGGTTATACACCTATATATTAATTACACTAATGGGTTAGGGATTACGAAGGCTTTATTTAGAGGTAATGCACCCTCATTTGCGTGGAGGGAGAGTGGAAAACAAATTAGGAAAACCACCCTCAGTGCACCCGACTGGGATCAAACATCGATCTCCCCGTCTTCAGCAGTCTAGTTCAACACAAGAGTAGCGCGACCACCAAAGAAGGTTGTTCCATAGTTAGAGGCTCCACGTAACTAAGATGTTTGAGGGACACCAGTCTAAGGCGTCACTCTGGTGTTAAGACTGACCTGATGATGACGGGGAGATCGAGGCTCGACTCCCAGTCAGGTCTATTGGATGGTTTTTTCCTAAATGGTTTCCCACTTTCCTTCCAAGCTAATGCGGGTAGATTACTTCAAAAAATGATTCCTTCCTCATCCCTACCCCACTGTATAATTTTTATATTATTTATTTGAGGTATTTTAACGTGCATTTTCTGAATCGAATGATTTTATTAGTGCACAAAAATTTCTATGAGCGAGAGCGAAGGGAGCTACCAATTTTTCTGGGAAAAGTTTGTTCACACACCTTCCAGTACTCTTTTACATGCCACACTCGACATGGGACTGACGGTTTTACTTCCCCTCCGAAATAAGTTGTGCTACGGATTTTTATCACTAAAAAAAAAAGTCAGCCCCGGCTGGGTTTAAACCCAAGATCATCGGGTCTTGAGGCGAGCACTTTACACCAAGACTATCAAGGCCGACACAATTAAATTAATGATCATATATGCGTATGTGTAACTTGAACAGGTAGTAAGACGCAGCGATAAATAAAAAGATGTAATAGTAAATTTTGCTACCTTTTGTATTTATCTATGACATGGATGGAATCACAGTTAATGTCAATTAAATAAGATCGTCCATAACACAATAACACTTTACAGTTTAATCACAATTTTGGTGTATTCTCTGGCGAGCCTTTGATGTCCGCCCGCCCCCTGGTGTGTTAGTAAAGACAGACCGCCCTTGAATGTGTTACAAATAGCTATTTGATCTACTATTTACACACAGTTTGAACCTTGTAAACCTTCACAAACGACCCTTTTGGACTGACCTTCTCATTTTACCTACCGTTATTTATGGACGGGATGACTGGGGCCTAACAACAGAGATAGTACAGGGCAATAGACAGAGATAGGGAGTGACACGCCCCCTTTTTAGACTTTCGTTCGTTCGTATACCTTCTTTCTTTCTCAAGTTCTAGGCTCGTGAGATATTACCAGTGTAAGCAAGTCTGACCTGACTGTACCAGTTAACTGCTTCTTTATCGATATCCATTTAACCAACCAAACTCAAAAAATATTTTTTTTGTTGCTAACAGTGCGTCTTAATACCTGTTCAGGTTATACGCATATAATTATGATAATTATTCTAATGGGATTAGAATGAGCAAGGTAGTTTTATAGTGGTAATCTATCCGCATTTGCATGGAAGGAGAGTGGGAAATCATGTAGGAAAAGCCAACCTCATTGACTCAACCAGGATTAGAACCCCGATCTCCCCGTCTTCAGCAAGCCAGTCTAACATGAGGCTGAAGCCTTAGACCAAATAATATAATAAAATAATATAATTGTATTGGATTATTTTTTTTGTAACCGCGTCTTGCTGTTCTTTCGGACTACATGCATATGTACTAATTACGCAAATGTTTTAGGGATGAATAAAGTATAATTTAGAAGAAGTGTAGTCTCATTGGCGTGAGGTGATGGTGGGAAAAACACCCTCAATACACTCGAACGGTATTAGAACCCGAGCTCCCCATCATCGGCAGTCCGGCCTATTTGCGAGACGTCTTCCATTCGACCACCAAAATGGGTTTTTTGGATATAAATTCAAGTTTGTTAATAAATGGGAAGAAACGATAGGCCTATACCAACTAGTACAGTCCTGTAAATCCTTGGTAACAACCCAGGAACTGACTATCCATTGGTACCAGAACTCTAGGAAGCTTTTTTTTTTCCCAAAGCTTGCCCAAATTACAGATATTATGTTAGACTCACGAGGTTGGGGTTTGATAGCTACTTACTGTAATATTTACATGATGTAATTTATTTTTACGTTTCTTGGTAACTTTTCACTCCTAGCCATAGTTATCCTGTTAAAAGTTGCTGGCAAAAAGTTATGGTACAAATGTGTATAAATATAAAATATAAAAGTTATCTCAATCCTTTTTTTATTTAAAAAAATACCCGTTTTACTAGGCCCGATTAGTTAGTCTAGTCGACTTTACAGGTGATGGTGTTTCCCCAATCTCCCTCAACGCAAATGCTGGTACATTTATTCTTAACTACCCAGTTGTGTTATAAATCGTGGTGTAGACAAAATCTCTCATTAGCTCTCATATCCCATTTAAAATAACTCATTCTATTAGTGCGTTAAGAAAACCTACCCCAAATGAGTGGACATATCTGACAGCTATAAAACGCCACTATATCAACTTTATCGTATTCATACGTCAAGTTATGGGATCTGCAACTGACACTTTTGATATATATTATCAATACCTATAAAATAACACTAATAGACTAATATAGTAAAATGTTATTATTGTTGACCGCAATTATATTCTCTAAAAGGTTTTCAAAATGCGGTTAAGTAAAGACATCTTGGGGGAGGGGGGTTTAGTACAATTTTAAATATATTATATACACATTATATAAATGTATCATTTAAAACTTATTAAGTCCTAATACGGTATATTATTTTATATGTCACTGATTTTATTGATTTTATATGTAGAGTACAGAATGTGTATAATTGCATTTGTCACCAACAACTTTGGAGGAACAAAATTAAAGAGAAATCTATATCTGGAGGTATTAGAATAAAAAAGATCGAGTTCCAGTGGCTCTGGGCTATATGGCTGATGTTCAGACAAGTATAGGGCTACATCAGATCCTCAGCCTTACAGAAGTTTCACTCCGCTCCTTTAGCCAGGTTCAGTCCATCAACACTTGAGTTCGCTAGTGTCAATACTCAGTGATAAAAACACTTCCAAATGTGGTGTTGTTCACATGGTCATCATTAAGGGACCATTTTAATCGTAATGGGCAGGCTATGTAAGCTCTTCGCGAGGTAGGATAAGAGGGGTTGTGTCACTACCTGAACCTAGCTTTGTGTAAGTTGGCTGATTGACTCGAGATATATATTTTTGTCCTCTCTTTAGTGAGACCATGGTAATGCTCCTTGATGGCGCTTAGATATACCAGTGTTGAAGGACCCAAGCTCTCCCACGGAGTGCAGCCATTTTAACCTGGAGGCTGAGAGCAGTGTTGCCAACTGTACGATCTGGATACCACTTTTGATATAATTTCACCACTAGGACAATCCAATTTTAGGATATTTACTAAAAGTAATATCCTGTGGCCCTGCTATAAAGCAACAAATTTTCACATTAATTATTAATTTTTTTTATGGAAATCGTTGGGTTTATCAATATAATGACAGAAAGTAGTATCCTACCGGTCCAAATACAATCCATTTCAGGCCCAAGTACTATCGCTAGAGACTATAGACTTGGCAACACTGACTGAGAGTCAGGTGTGTGGTTTGTCTGTCGACTGATGTCATTACATTCTGTTGTCCACTATCAACAGGAGATTCAAGTCACTGAGAGCCGACTGTGTGATTCATCACTGAACAAACATATCTGTCTCTATTTCAAAGACGCTCTCCTTATCTCTGCATGTTATTAGCTGTATGTGTTTCTCCGTCTCTCTTACTTTCAAGCCTCTATCACCTGCCAAACGACGGCCACGCCCCTGTGTAGGTTATTTCTAACCTTTATACACTCACCTTCTAGCTTACTTCTTTTATTCTTTTTGCGGCTATTTCTCTTTCTCATTTCGGTTTCTAAGGTTTAAAAAAAAAAGGCATTTTTTTTTCTTACAGCGCGGCGCCGCTCCCCTTGTAAATAACTGACGGGTAAAAACGAACCGAATTTCTTTGAAACAACGACTAAAAGACCAAACGGCGGTTTATCAAACAATATTTTTCATCGTTGAAATGAATGGAGCGTAGAACCTTATTGTATATAATTAGATACATACTATTCCTTCCGGTTTGTAACTTGCTTGCGCTAAATACACAAACTTGTAGTCTATATCTTAAAAATGACTAAACTCCAAATGTTGAAACTTCCTTGTCCGTTTTGTTAGTATAGTGAATTGACCGCTTCTTGCTTGGATACAGTCAATTAACGTTGCTTCAGTTGCGTTATGAACCTATTTTGCTTCCCTTGTGCAGTCGGATTGTCTTAACACCAGTAGATGGGAAACTTCTCAGTTTTAAATTGTTTTGTGGAGAGTAAAAAAAAAAGGGAGGGAGGGGGAATCATTTAAGTTTAGACGGTAGTTCTACTATCCTATAAGATCACTTGGATTTTCGTTGTTTGGTTGGAACAACACTGGATATCATATTTACTATTAAGGTTCGGCCAGACTGACAAGCGTGCGAGCGAGCGCGCAAACGACTGGGTGGCCAGACTGGCGAGCGAGCGAGCGCGTGATTAGCAGATAGCTCTCGTTAGTTGTTGACGAGGAGGCTCCGAATCTTAGGGGTTTTAACAAGTGATTTATTGTTGTGGTTTTCTCATCCTCTCTCCACGCTAACGGTGATTCTTATTTGTAAAGGCCTACTTTGGTAATATTGAAGTATTTTAACATATCAATTTTACATATATATATATGTATGTATACATATAGGTATGGTTTATGATTTTACCAATTAAATATATATATATATATATATTAATAAAAATTGCAAAATGAGAAGTTTTCCTAGCACTCAATGAACCAACATGCAATACTATTGCCTAGCGCCTGTAAACTAGATTGTACCGGTTCGAGCGCGCGCGCTTGAAAAATAGAACAAGTTCTATCTTTCAAGCGTGCGCGCTCAGTCTGGCCACCTCTCATTACAACCAATGTGCTCTATTTTATATTTTAGTCGCTCGCTCGCGCGCTCCAGTCTGGCCACCTCTCATTACAACCAATGTGCTCTATTTTATATTTTAGTCGCTCGCTCCAGTCTGGCCACCTCTACATTACAACCAATGTGTTCTATTTTATATTTTAGTCGCTCGCGCGCTCGCTCGTTCAGTCTGGCCGCCCCCTTAGGCAATAGAGTTGTAATTCTCTTGTTTCTGTGTGATCAAGCTTCCCTTAAGGCTTAAATGTAAGACAAATTTTGCAACGTTGGTTCGTTGATGTTGGCAATAGCTCCTTCTTACCCTGGCACACCACCTTCAGACACAACTGAAAGCGAAAAGATTTGGCAACAATGACCGAGAGAAAGAGCGAGTATAAATCTTTCTACCATAATACCTGCGGTTCCCTAGAAGTGATATTGGGTGTAGTGTATGATTGTGTAGCTGCTGCTCTTATAGTCTAGTATGAGGGGGTGGAAGTCGAATCTCAGACAGATGGGACGAGAGTGGATTTCCCGAAAATAAAAGTTACCCAAACTTTCTCTTTGCGCAAATTCGAATAGGCCTACAATTCCTCTAAATTCTTACTTCCTCATTTCTACTCAACTAATGTCATAAAATTAATATTTAACCCGGAGGAGCCAAGATAATGCAGAGTGAAGATTAAATAAGCAAATATTAAAATAAGTTATTCATAACTATACACATTATCAAGAAATTATTAGTGGTTTATTTTAAAATGGAAGGGAATGTGCTATTATTATGTCAAAGGAATTACATCCACATTTACTTGAAAGAATACTAAATAACCACACATTTTGTTTGTCCATTATCTGAGCTAGAAAAAATATCCGTCCAACAAGTTTCGAAAGATCAAACAATGAACCTATGTACATTTCCGCACCAAATAATTACAACGGCCCATGACTTATAAGCTAACTTACCGTATTGGACCTAATAGTAGCTATGTTACTATTAACAAATTTTTACCCTGGCTACAATTGACTACAAATAAAAACTAGGTAAATTTAAATTGAAACAAATAAAAACGAAAGACACAAGACCAAATTCAGTATTCTATTTTTATTCTCAGACAATGAATGAAAACTAATCAATGACTGAAGAGTAGGGATCGCACTTCTAGTCGAGTGGCATTACACCCTTCCATGTGTGGAAATTACTAGGAAAGTTCAGCCCGAAGTTGAAGTCAGGGGAGTTGTATAACATTTACCACGCAACACTTTTTCTTTGCCTTTCTTGACCTCTCAGCCCATGCAACATCAAGTAGACCTTTAAACTGATTCATCCCTCCTCCAACCAGTGTTACGTAACTCTTCACATCAAGAGTAGATTTCATTATTTCAGAGGAAAGCTTTTGTAACACTAAAAGAGGGATTCAGATTTAATAACACAAATAATCCATTTTAAATTCTGAATGTAAATATTAAAAAAAGTTTTATAACAATACTTTATATTTACATTTAAAAAAATATTGAAATAACTAAAATAGATGTTGTGTAGAGATTTCAGATATTTTATAAAAAGGAATTGATTATGTAGGCCCTAACCAAACTATATTGAAAAGGGTTTACTGGCAACAAGGGTAGTATTGAAAATACTAAATGGTTAATAACAAAAGAAAAAATATAATTAGTAAAACATTGAGGCCACAAACAGAATTTTTATTCGGAAGATCAAAGTAAACTCTAGGAACAATTCTTCTGAAAATGCAGATCTTCTATTTTGGCAGACAAAAAGCGTAATTCATCGGTCACTGAACTCACAAATCAAAGACTTATTCTCTCTCTTCTTTTATAGTCTTTATATTTGAGTTTGTGTGTGGTAAAAACTACACCTACCTTTACAGGCTACTAATTAAAACTAATACATATTTTTTTTCTATATAGAAAAAAACATTTTTGTCCTTTTATTTTTCTTCTTCGCCGACAACTGCCAAAAGGGAGAGAATAAACTCCTTGGGAATAATTTCTATACTGACAGCTTTGTGTGTGTGTACAAAATGACGACATTGCTAAAGACAAGCCGCGTATGAGATGGACACAGGCCCTTTGAAATAGGAGGAGGGAGGGTGACGCCCTTCAACGACCTTGAGACATCTTCGAGTGACCGCAAAGTGCCATAATTTACTTCTGAGGCTAAAAGGGCGGACTGAGGCGTCTACACCCCCTTAGAGATATCAAATACAGGGAGGGGTGGAGAAAGGGCCCACTTTGGAACTTTCTAGATCTTTACTTTGGGGGACCCTTGCTTCGAGACCAGCAGAATGTATGTATGATTATTGTATAAGTAGTGAATTAAATCTAGGGGTAGGCTACTATCTAATCTATTTACATTTTAAGACATAATTGGGAGGTCACTATTATTTAAGGTGGGGTGGAAAGGGACCCAAAAAAGGTAAATATTTTTAGTCTTTATAGCAAAAACACATTTTTGTCCAAAATAAATAAAATATTGCTCCGGTAGTAACGTTTAGTTTAATTTTTTACATATGGTGATACATGATTCTTAAATATCTGCAATTTAGCCAGTACTTATCCTATTCATTTAGTGTCTTGTTCAAAAGCCTAGTGGCAGACATTTTGGGTCCCAATACACTAATGTTTTTGGAGGGGGAGGAGGGGCCTGACCCCCAGCAGGTACAGAGAGAAAATTAAAAAATAACGTAAAACAAATTATTATTAGTATTCGTGTAACCAATTACTATTACTATGATTATTATTATTATTATTATTATTCAAATGAATTATATATTATTGTTTGGTTGGAATTTGGATTCCCAGTGATTATGTTAATACAAATTAGTTTCCTCTTAACAATAATGTTCATAGATATGATGAGCTGTATAACGGAGACGTCTCAAGGGAAAGGTGGTGCTTTAATATCTCTTGTTGACTATTTCTGGTGTGGTCAAAAGAAATGATCTTTAAAATAATAAGGAAAGGGTCTGTATTAAAATCCCAACTTATCAGCAAAGTTGTAGGACTATTTAAATAATATAGAAAGTGTCTGGATTAAAATTCCAACTTATCATAGCAAAGTTGTAGAACTATTTAAAAAAATAACATCTATTTTAAATATAGCTGTACAAAACAAATATTATCTGAGCTATAATCAAATTATTATTATTATTATTATTATTATTATTATTATTATTATTATTATTATTAGCACCGCGTCTTACTACCCGTTCGGGTTATACGCACTTACGCTAATGTGTAATGGTAGGGTGATTGTGAGATGAAATGGAGGACCTACAGTTTAACGTGGAATCCGAACCACGGTGGAGGCCTGGCATTCCTCACATTCACAAGTTGTGATTAATACAGGTCTTGTCAAAGGTGAAGGAAGGGTTTGGCAATCAGATAAATCTGTGCCAGGACTGAGGATTGAACCCCGGACCCCCAGCACAGAAGTCTGACACCTTAACACTAGACCACCAGGTCACCAAATAATCAAATTATATTTTCTAATAAATATCGGTGAAATGGAGTGGATGGCTATACTCTTTGGTGAGCAGTGATGTACTTTTTTATTCAATATGTTTCTGTAAAAGGGTATATTATTTCATTGATGCTCTTTGGTGGAATATGATGCTTTTTTTCTATTATGTTTACGAAAGAATAGGCGAGTTTTCGCGATTGACTTGGTTACGTCCTGGTATCGAGTGCTATCAACCGAGTGGTTCTGACCAAGATGAAGCGCGGAAACGATTTTAGAGTTGTCATTCGTAAACAAAAATGGTGATGGAGCGAGATTTTATTTTATTTTATCCACAAAACTCCGTGAGTTCATTTTCGACCTACTTTATACCGTGAACAGTGGATTCATTTGTACAATGATGATGATGATAATGATTTTCATAGTCATTTTCGAATGAATAGGAGCACTTTCTACTAAGTATTACACTGTGGTAGGAGGTTTGATTAGTTGGTTTATAGTAAATTAGATCAAATAATTATAATGAATAATTAACACTTGTTTCTAAAAATCCTAAAACTTAACTGAAAATAACGGATGATACAAGCAGTCCTGAATAATACAATTTTAAAATATTATGTTATCGTTTTAAATTTAAGTTATAAACTCTACTTACTGTCATTTTTCTCAATGACCAGTGAAGAGCGGAATATTCACAATTACTACAATTGTAGAGTTCACATAGTTATTATCACTTCACCCGTGACATCTTCTCCGGGATTTGAACCAAATGAGGTAAAAACAATCGAAACACAAATACTCGGACTCCAACCAAATACGATTAAATAATTAAATAAGGTAATTTTTTTATCGGAACTCACAATGAATCAACGTCAGCCACGAAACCCCTTCAGAGATTTTCAAATGGGTTAAAAATCAAATGGGTCAAATGTCAAATAACGTAAAAAATCAAATAGGCCAAAAATAAAATAAAGTAAACAAATAAAATGGGGCAAAATATCAAATTGGCGAGTTTGCGTAGTCGTCAAAGGAATAGGTTAGAGGGGGAATTGAAACGTCATCGATGGTCTACCTCGGGTAGTGAGGAGGAGAGGGGAAATATCACTGGAGGAGGGGGTTACAATACTATATCTTTCCACGGCGTGGAAGTGGTCCAACCACTACTCATAATATATGCTTTATAAGAAACATTTACTCGTGGCTGCATATTTGCTAAGCGCAATAACTGTAAAGTTGTAGTGACTCCTGTAATATTCTCATGAGCTATCAAAATGGCTACCCCTCTTCCTAAACAGGTAGGTTGATACACTATACTAGTTGTCCCTTCCTGACCTCCTGACGTGAGTACATCCTTATTCTGACGCATTGAGTCAGAAGTATAATTATAATTTTAAAAAAACTTGATAAATGAAGCATGTAAAGTAAATTAAGAATAAAGAGATTTTATTTTAAAATGAGTTTGAAGAGACTTATTTATAGTCTAATGTCAAGAGTCAACCAATCTCCCAGTACATGAATAATAATGGGGGATTGAATGACACCCAAATCGTGATTATATAATATTCTCTTCTTATTTGAGAAATACTTCATTAAGCAGAATATGAGTAGATCTTTTTTTTTTTTATTACTATTTAACGTCCTCTTTCTGAACCGACTGTATATCAGCACACAAGAATTTCTATGTGCAAGAGCTAAAGAGCCTACCAATTTTGCCGGGAATGGTATTTTCACGTACCTTCCAAGTTTCTTTAACATGCTACAATGACATGAGACCGACGGCTTCACTTCGCCTCCCAATTAAGTTGTGTTAGGGATTTTTATCGCTCAAGAAAAATTCGTTGAACCCGACTGGGTTTTAACTCACAAGAATCGGGTCCTGAGGCGAGCACCTTTACCCCAGGACCACTGAGGTTAACACAACAACAACAAATAAAACAAAGTGTACTATAAGAGCCTATTTTCACGAGCTTATTTAGCAGCGCTAAAGGCTTTCTTTATTAAATGCTATTTAACGCTCACTTTCTAAAACCTACGATTATATTAGCACATTACTTACATTCTTGTTTAATACTATAAAAGATACAGCACCCAATCTCCCGGTGATACATTCCCCAGTGTAAAAGGGAACAACCCAATTTCTGTCATAGTAGCCCTGGTAGTGTACTATTATTTACTCGGACCGACCTCGGCGACTTATTCGACCAGGGTAAGCTAGATAGTATTTTCTTCTCATTTCTCCGGATATTTATTATTAATATTTTTTTATATGGTTTCTCCCCTTCTCCCTACTAGTACTAAGTACATGTTATGGTCTTGTCGACCCCATTAAGGGCTATGGGGCGGGTTTTTATCATTTTCCCGCCCTTTCCCCAAAGATGATACACAATCAGTCCGTAAGGGCGTCATGTTTCAATCGTTTATAATATGTTTTCATGTCTCAATGTAATGCTAGAATTCGAGAGCTCTCCGGGGCTGGTGTTTTCAATTATACTATGTGTTTCCTCTATGTATGACCAAATAAGAGATGTTTACAATAATAAAATTAACCTTGCAAACAAACAACCCTATTTCACTGTGCCATGAATTGAAACCAGGACCTTTTTCATCGTTAGGGAGAACCACTTTATATCTACATAATGGTTCAATCCCAATGTGGCTTCTAAAATCATTGGCTATTTACGTTTAGGCTAATCTTATTAGTCAGATATTATATTTGTTTACATTTCCCATTCAGCATGATTTTTAAACTGTATACCCATGTTCTTTAAATTTAAAAATTACACCTTGACTCGGAAATTTATCCCGGGACCCTTGGCTTAGTACGTCAATGCTCTAAACACTGAGCTATCCAGGAATCGTCCCGTGCTCAGGATCATTTTCTACTCATATTATAAGGCAGAGTCTGTGATGAACGTGTGGAAATCGTCAGTTACATTTGAGTGATCAATTAAGATCACGAGCTATCAGAAAACGCAGCCATCTTTGTTTCGGTTACAATTGTGCGAGTATGCATTTTAAGATGGATTAATTAGGTAAGCTATTATAGTTGTTAATTATAGCTTTAACTCTGTGTTTAAAAATACTCGTTTAATATCTATCTATTCTCTATTTACAAGAGTCCTATTATGTGTATATAGGCCTATAATAGGATTATGGTAGGAAGTACAGTATTTTACCAAGGGCGTTGAAAGTCGGGGTGGAAAACTTTTTTGTCTAAAGGAATAGTAAAATTTTCTACCGAGTGCTTCTGATAAAAATAATTTGCTTTCTATGTCCTTGTATCTGACAGTTTCAAAAGTTATTCAAACAACTTTCATACATTTATACGTCAAGACATGTTATTTTTGATAGGTAGTACACATACCAGTACAATAATAGTGGCCTACTAATATAGTAACTCCTTATTAATGTTGACCTTCCCATAAATAGTTTGTGTTTCCTATTCTATTCTACCATAAACCCAAAAAATATTTGCATCATGGTTTTCTGTCGCTACTCAGCGTGTTACATGTCCTCACCTATCCCCCTCCCATCTAACTATCCCCACTGTCCACATCCTTGATGTTCCCAACCTGTCAAACTATCCCCACTGTTCACATCCTTGATGTCCCCAACCTATCAAACTATCCCCACTGTCCACATCCTTGATGTCCCCAACCTATCAAACTATCCCCCAGTCCACATCCTTGATGTCCCCAACCTATCAAACTATCCCCACTGTCCACATCCTTGATGTCTCCAACCTGTCAAACTATCCCCACTGTCCACATCCTTGATGCCCTGAACCTATCTAACTATCCCCACTGTTCACATCCTTGATGTCCCCAACCTATCAAACTATCCCCACTGTCCACATCCTTGATGTTCCCAACCTGTCAAACTATCCCCACTGTCCACATCCTTGATGTCCCCAACCTATCAAACTATCCCCACTGTCCACATCCTTGATGTCCCCAACCTATCAAACTATCCCCCAGTCCACATCCTTGATGTCCCCAACCTATCAAACTATCCCCACTGTCCACATCCTTGATGTCCCCAACCTATCAAACTATCCCCCCGTCCACATCCTTGATGTCCCCAACCTATCAAACTATCCCCACTGTCCACATCCTTGATGTCCCCAACCTATCAAACTATCCCCACTGTCCACATCCTTGATGTCCCCAACCTATCAAACTATCCCCACTGTCCACATCCTTGATGTCCCCAACCTATCAAACTATCCCCACTGTCCACATCCTTGATGTCCCCAACCTATCAAACTATCCCCACTGTCCACATCCTTGATGTCCCCAACCTATCAAACTATCCCCACTGTCCACATCCTTGATGTCCCCAACCTATCAAACTATCCCCACTGTCCACATCCTTGATGTCCCCAACCTATCAAACTATCCCCACTGTCCACATCCTTGATGTCCCCAACCTATCAAACTATCCCCACTGTCCACATCCTTGATGTCCCCAACCTATCAAACTATCCCCACTGTCCACATCCTTGATGTCCCCAACCTATCAAACTATCCCCACTGTCCACATCCTTGATGTCCCCAACCTATCAAACTATCCCCACTGTCCACATCCTTGATGTCCCCAACCTATCAAACTATCCCCACTGTCCACATCCTTGATGTCCCCAACCTATCAAACTATCCCCACTGTCCACATCCTTGATGTCCCCAACCTATCAAACTATCCCCACTGTCCACATCCTTGATGTCCCCAACCTATCAAACTATCCCCACTGTCCACATCTTTGATGCCCCCAACCTATCAAACTATCCCCACTGTCCACATCCTTGATGTCCCCAACCTATCAAACTATCCCCCCAGTCCACATCCTTGATGTCCCCAACCTATCAAACTATCCTCATGGTCCACATCCTTGATGTCCCCAACCTATCAAACTATCCTCATGGTCCACATCCTTGATGTCCCCAACCTATCAAACTATCCCCACTGTCCACATCCTCGGTGGCCCCCAACCTATCAAACTATCCCCCAGTCCACATCCTTGGTAGCCCCCAACCTATCAAACTATCCCCCCAGTCCACATCCTTGATGTCCCCAACCTATCAAACTATCCTCATGGTCCACATCCTTGATGGCCCCACCCTATCAAACTATCCCCATGGTCCACATCCTCGGTGGCCCCCAACCTATCAAACTATCCTCATGGTCCACATCCTCGGTGGCCCCCAACCTATCAAACTATCCCCATGGTCCACATCCTTGGTGGGCCTCCCCACCCTATCAAACTATCCTCATGGTCCACATCCTTGATGGCCCCACACTATCAAACTATCCCCATGGTCCACATCCTTGGTAGCTCCCACCCTATCAAACTATCCCCACTGTCCACATCTTTGATGTCCCCAACCTATCAAACTATCCTCATGGTCCACATCCTTGATGCCCCCAACCTATCAAACTATCCCCACTGTCCACATCCTTGATGTCCCCAACCTATCAAACTATCCCCCAGTCCACATCCTTGATGTCCCCAACCTATCAAACTATCCTCATGGTCCACATCCTTGATGGCCCCACCCTATCAAACTATCCCCATGGTCCACATCCTCGGTGGCCCCCAACCTATCAAACTATCCTCATGGTCCACATCCTCGGTGGCCCCCAACCTATCAAACTATCCCCATGGTCCACATCCTTGGTGGGCCTCCCCACCCTATCAAACTATCCTCATGGTCCACATCCTTGATGGCCCCACCCTATCAAACTATCCCCATGGTCCACATCCTTGGTAGCTCCCACCCTATCAAACTATCCCCACTGTCCACATCTTTGATGTCCCCAACCTATCAAACTATCCCCATGGTCCACATCCTTGATGCCCCCAACCTATCAAACTATCCCCACAGTCCACATCCTTGATGTCCCCAACCTATCAAACTATCCTCATGGTCCACATCCTTGATGCCCCCACCCTATCAAACTATCCCCATGGTCCACATCCTTGATGCCCCCACCCTATCAAACTATCCCCATGGTCCACATCCTTGGTGGCCCCCACCCTATCAAACTACCTCATGGTCCACATCCTTGGTGGCCCCCCCACCCTATCAAACTATCCTCATGGTCCACATCCTTGATGGCCCCACCCTATCAAACTATCCCCATGGTCCACATCCTTGGTGGGCCCCCCACCATATCAAACTATCCCCATGGTCCACATCCTTGATGGCCCCATCCTATCAAACTATCCCCATGGTCCACATCCTTGGTGGCCCCAGCCTATCAAACTATCCCCATGGTCAACATCCTTGATGGCCCCATCCTATCAAACTATCCCCATGGTCCACATCCTTGGTGGGCCCCCCACCCTATCAAACTATCCCCATGGTCCACATCCTTGGTGGGCCCCCCACCCTATCAAACTATCCTCATGGTCCACATCCTCGCTGGGCCTCCCGTAAGCACGCGATCACTTCCTGAGCCCGCAGACTCTCGTGTTTGCCGGCAGAGATCAGAAGGGTGCCAGTCTGACCAGGTAGAGAGACACACACAGACACACACAGCCCGATGAACTTGGGACCACAACACCGGAAGAAACTTCTCTCTTCTACCTTCCAGGTAGATCTCACCACAACTCTTAAACAAGCCGCAACACCACTCGCCGACAAATCCCCGCGGGGGAAAACTACACAAGTCGCGATTAGATCAATGTCCTTCCCACTTTTTCTTACAAGATACTGCTACATCCCCAGTGTCAAGCGATATTTATTCGTGGTACAAATCATTTCTCTGAAAGAAAGCTGTGCCTTTATTCACCCGGTCCATGACATCAGGCTTGCAATAGATAGGAATGCCGGTGACGGCAGATTGTGGTTCTAATCTTGATTGGATTATTATTATTATTATTATTATTATTTAGCACCGCGTCTTACTACCCGTTCGGGTTATACTCTTAGGTACTAATTACGCTAATGGATTAGGAATTGGGAAGGTTGAATTTAGAGGAAGTTAACCCGCATTTGTGTGGAGGGAGAGTGGAAAACCATTTAGGGAAAACACCCCCTGTTCACCCGACCGAGATTAGAACCTCGATCTCCCTGTCCTCGGCAGTAGATCTCAACACGACTAGCGCGTTAGCCAACTACGCCACCGAGGAGGGTTAATCTTGATTGGACGCATTCGGAGAGGATGGTTCCTGCGTTTCATCTGACTACCCTCCCCATTCAAAAATCAGGTGAAACGGAAGAAAACGTGAGCTAAGAACCGTACCCACCTCGGTGGCCGTATGGTATAAGGCGTCACTCTCGCAATAGATTAGACTGTCGATGACGAGGAGTTCGGAGTTCCATTCCCTGTTGGGTGTACCAAGGATGATTTTCCTTAGATTGTTTCCCACTCTCCTTCTACGCAAATGCAGGTAGATTACCTCTAAAATGTTTTCTTGCGCATCCTTACCTTATGAGTGTAATTATCATATAGGCCTATAAATAAAACCTGAAGAGGTAGTAGGACGCGGTCAAAAAACAAGTTAAGGTCCGTATATTGTTTGTTTTAGTAGCAAAAAACAAGTTAAGGTCCGTATATTGTTTGTTTTAGTAGCAAAAAACATTTCCTTGGTAAAAATAAATAAAATATTGCCTTAGTAGATAGTCTACATTTATTTTAATTCTTTTTCTCCAGTAAAGTCAACAGTAAATGCCTATTTCCCATAGGTATTCTGTCATTTGAACATAAATCTTTTAAATGAAGAGAAAATGCCCAGGTCAAATTACTCGATGAACATTTCAAATAAAAAAATAGCTGAATAATTATTATGTTTAGAAAATTAAACTAAATGTATCTACTGGAGCAATATTTTATTTATTTTGGACACTAAAGTTGTTTGTTATTATAACTGCTCAACTATGTTCCTTACCTCACGTCCATTTTCTCCAACTTGATAAGTAGAATTACCCCGATGTTAAGGTGGAAGTGTAGGTGATGCTAGAAAAAGTCAATGTTTTCGCAGCCTTTATAACCAAATAATTTTGAGGTAAAAATAAATTAAATATTGCTCCATTAGAAACATAAGAATTTAAATTTTATTAACGCCGTGATATCAACAGTTGTTCAATATCTGCCAAGAGAATAGCGGCATTAGACGAGAAATTTTTAAAATGAAGATAAAAAGTTGTCATTAAATTCCAGGACACCCTTGACAGATTATTAAACAACTGTAGACATCACCATGTGTAGAAAACTAAACTTTATATTTATAATGGAAAGATTTATTTTGACAAAAAAAGTTTTGCGTTCAAAATTGCAAAAACACTGGTCTTTTCCCGCGTTCCCTACATTTCCACCTTAAAACACATGAACAAAAATTTTAAAATCGTTTAAATAAATGTGTTCAACTGGAATGATCCGGATCGGAGGGCTCGTGGAGTCTGGTTTTCGGATGATGAAGAAATGAGAGCTCATATACCAGACGGGTGCATAAAGGATGATTTTTTCTCAAAGGTTTTACAATCTCCCTCAGTGAGGATATGGGTACATTTCCTTTAAAACTTACTCCTTCATTTCCAATGGCAAAGAAATCTAATTTTAATTTTTGAAAATATTACTATAACTTTAGCAGATAAAAGTTTTCATACGGATCCATGGAATCTCCCCTCCCCCCTTGGGGTCTACAACATTCCAGGGGAGTTCTGGATCTCCCAATTTGTCCTTCCCCCTATCTTTGGCTTTGTTCATACCTACTCCATTTGTAGGATCAGGTTTAAATATGAGTAATTAAACGCGGTGTATGAAAATAATTATATATCAGAATGTTTAGGATCAACTATGGAATTGATAGAATCGATCTTTCTAAAATCACGACCGTAATAGACCTTTTGAGGAGTAAGTCCTACTGTTCTTTCTCCAAATTGTTAACCAAATCGACACGTTTCTTTGGTTAAAATTTGTGGCCATCAAACTTAATACTCATTAATTAGTCTAATAACATGACATTTAAAAGTAAATGTTACTATAAAACACGAGCAAAATTACAAAATAACTAATATAAACTTAATTAGCTAAATATTATATTACACGGATGCGATCCAAACATTTTCTCGAATTGAAATTGATTCATGGTTAGCGAGCCAAGATTCTAATTCATTTCTAATCAGGCTTAAATTTATATTCAGCCTCTCCTCACAAACACTTTTTTAGATAAATTATCACTTGTGACGCACTTAATATTTTGTAAAATACATCACAAAAAAGTATTTTCCAGAGCCCAGAATTAAAATAATCCACAATTTTTCTGAATTTCACAATAAGGCTTGGTTCAAATGTTCTAGAAACAGAAAAAAAAAAGAAAAAAGATTCAAGAATTTTACATGACTTAACATCCGATTCAATTTGGATTCCATAAAAAAAATGCTGGATATTTAATTAGGATGATAAGATGCGGTGTTAAAAAAACTGACTGTTTGGAAACAATTTTTTTTAGCAACACGTGACCTGGTGGTCTAGGGGTAAGGTGTCAGACTTCTGTGCTGGCGGTCCGGGGTTCAATCCTCGGTTCCGGCACAGATTTATCTGATTGCCAAACCCTTCCTTCACCTCTGACAAGACGTGTATTAATCATAACTTGTGAATGTGGGGAATGCCAGGCCTCCACCGTGGTTCGGATTCCACGTTAAACTGTAGGTCCTCCATTTCAACTCACAATCACCCTACCATTGCACATTAGCGTAAGTGCGTATAACCCGAACGGGTAGTAAGACGCGGTGCTAATAATAATAATAATAATAATAATAATAATAATAATAATAATTTTAGCAACACATCTTACTATCTATTCTGGTTATCCGCTTGGGGACTAATTATTGCGTTAATGGTTTTAGGGATTATGAAGGCTATATATATATAAATAAATTGTACCCAAATTTGCGGGAAGGGAGAGTGGAATAACACTATGGAAAAACCACCCTAGTACACCCGAACGAGTTTCGAACCTTGATCTCCCCGTCATCAGCAAGTATGCTGCGAGTATAACGCGTTAGACCATCACGCGGCCATTGAGGCGTGTGAAAACAGATTGTTCACTAAAATGAAACCCAAGCATTTAGCGCTTATTTGGCTTCAAGTACTACAATTAAGAAGCTTTACTGGGTGTGCACAATAAAGTGTAGCATGAGGCGATATACGTACAAACAATACTGAAGAAGTCTCCAGCACACCATAAATCAACAAATGAAGTAATAAATAGTCCTGTTGATGTTCCTCGCAACATGATTGGTTAGTTAGGTCACGGAGTACCCTCCATTTAACGTTCACGAAACGTGAAAGTTCTCACCTGGCCATCGTAATGGCTTTCATTTAAAAACACGAAGAGAACTGCTACGTTATGTTTAGTTACACGAACGCTAAGTTGATCGTGATTCCGGCATATTGATTTTTTTTTCATGCACCGCGTCTTACTAACCGTTCCGGTTACGCTTATATACTAAATATGACCTGCTTCTGTGGTGTAGTTAGCTAACGCGCTATCTTCATGTTGAGCTTGACTGATGAGGACGGAAAGATAGAGGTTCGAATCTCGGTCGGGTGAACTGCGGGTGGTTTTATATAAATGGGTTTCCACTCTCCTTCCACGCAAATGTAGGTTCGCTTCCTCTGAGTCCAGCCTTTCATATTCCTAGCCCATTAGCGTAAATATTAGGACCTACTTAAGCGTATAATCCAAAAGGGTAGTAAGACAAGGTGCTAAACAATAATAATAATAATAATAACTATGCCAATGATTTTATGGATTAGGAAGGTTATATTAATAGGGTACCCGCATTAGCGTGGCGGGAGAGTGGAAAATCATTTTGGAAAAATCACCTCCAGTACACCCGACCGGGTGATCTCCCCGTCATCAGCAGTCTAGTCTACTGCGAGAGTAGCGCGTTAGACCACGCGGCCACCGAAGCGTGTCCGACAGAAGGTAATCAAACCAGATACGTCTTCTGACTGTGGTCACGTAGAGTGAGATAGTCGGCTGTTACAGGGGAACGGGTGGGCGCCAATGCCAGAGAAATGCTCGCGCACGTAGACAAACCCCCACATATCGCCCCAAGGTGGGAGCTCGGCTCCGGGATTTGAACCACAACCAATTCAAGCCTGACAAGGTATTCTCATGTGTTCATCCCCTCGTTGGTAAGAGATGCACTAGCGCTATTTTTTTTCAATCTCTCCTCAATCCTCGGCTTAAGGAGGAAACTCAACTCAAAGCTCTCCACTGTAACCGAGGATCTGCGTTTCGGGTGAATTAGGGCGGTATGCAAAAAACGGGGCTGAGTTTTGCTCGAGTGCTGGTGTAGTGTTAGTGTAGTTTTAGTGGCAACATTTACATTATTAATTGTATCCAAGAGAGCATTGAATTATTTTTTGTTTTGACTCTTTGGTTTCACACACTTTTATTCTAAAACTAGCGAAAGTAGGGCCCCACCTGGCGTTGCCAGGGGTAACCACAAACCGCTTTTCTTTGTTTCAAAAATAAAGAGAAATAATCTCTTTATTTCTTTCTTCCTGCACAGTTTTTAATTAATTTAAAAAATCAAATGAAAATTTAATAATTCCGGTCTCCAGGTTCACATGTTCGTGTAAAGGGGCTGCTAATATTTAAATTTTAGACCTCTGCCTGCAGTATATATTGCACAACGTTCATATGAGACACAAAAACTCTTAAATTTATTAATATGAATAAGTATTGTCTATAATACTCTCATTGAATTATAAAACATATTATAATAATTTAATTTCTAATGA
The DNA here is from genome assembly GCA_902155825.1 of Timema genevievae. NCBI lineage: Eukaryota > Metazoa > Arthropoda > Insecta > Phasmatodea > Timematidae > Timema > Timema genevievae. The sequence continues at coordinate 108,933 of CABFWO010000083.1, forward strand.
GTTATTAGTTAAAGCTTAGTGAACTTCAATAAATACTTAAGAGTATATTTTATAAAAATAAACATATTGAAGAAGGTTTATTTTTATTCGATTCGTTTGAGGTATTTAGCGTTCACTTTTTAAACCGACTGATTAAATCAGTACATGAGTAAATACTATTAGCGAGAACGAAACGGCCTATCAATTTTGCTGTGAAAGGTATGTTAGCAAGTTTTCCAGCGTTCGTTTTATATGCCACAATTGACATGAGACAGACGGCCTCACTTCTCCTTCGAAAGAATTTGTACAACTGATTTTTATTGCTCAAGAAAAATCCGGTGAAGCCGGCTGGGATTGAACCCATGAACATTGGGTTCTGGGGCGAGCACTTTACCTTAAGGCCACCGAGGTCGAGTTGTGTGAAGGTTCTTGATAATATTGGTCTTAGAACAAAAGTTTGTTACTAAAAGATAATAGAAATGGTTTCCCAACAATTTTTTTTTTAAGATCCTCTTGGGTGGTGTAAGGGCAGGTTTCGGCAAACTCTTTGTGTCAAGCTTGACTTGTGAACTTATAAAATATCCCGCGATCACATATAGTTTATTCACTCCACTTTTGATTATTAATAATAATAATATTTTGCACCGCGTCTTACTATCCGGTCGGGTTATACGCTTAAGTACTAATTACGCTAATTGATTGGGAATTGGGAGGGTTGAATTTAGAGGAAGTGAACCCGCATTTGCGTGGAGGGAGAGTGGAAAACCATTTAGGGAAAAAACCACCCCCAGTTCACCCGACCGAGATTCGAACCTCGATCTCCCCGTCCTCGGCGGTCGAGCTCAACACGACTAGCGCGTTAGCCAACTACGCCATCGAGGCGGGTCACTTTTGATTATTGTTTGTTTATTATTTACTCCTTAAAATCAACCTTCCTTAAATACTCCTGCCCCATTCTTCTTGTAAAAAAAATATAGAATTAATAAAATATACAGGAGGTCTATCTTTCTATAAATTATTTCATTTTCTTTAAATAATTCCGATTATTAACGATCAAGGTAATTCTGGTCACACTCAAACGTATTATTTTATAGTAGGCCTATTCGATATGTTTGTGATTTCAAAGATCGATTTTTAATGATGATGTAGTTTCCTTACACGAGATCAACTGACCAATCGCGATCGATCAGTGGCCAGCCAACCCCTGGTCTAACGTGTTACTCTTGCAATAGACTAGACTGCTGATGACGAGGGGATAGGTTTTCGTCTCTCGGTTGGGGGGACTGAGGGTGGTTTTCCCTCAATGGTTTTCTACTCTCCCTCCACGCAATTGTGGGTACATTTCCTACTCAACCTTCCTCATCCCTAGCACATTATCGTAATTAGTACATACGCATGGGTTATCAACCAAACATGTAACAAGACTTGATGACAAAATTAAATTATAGAGTCCAACAAAATTTCACATTGTCCACTCAATACCAACTTGACAAGGACTTTTTGTCCTAGACTATACTTCACGATCGTTGCGTGCATTTCTGGGGCGAATCCCCTAAAAAATGTTGTTGTGAACCCCTGTGGGTATAAAACTACATCACAAAAAAAGAAGTAAGAGGAGGCTTCCATTGACAGACAATCTCCCAAATCCCTCGAGGCTAAAGAGGAGGAGAGAAGGTAACCAAACCATCCCGGCGCGTGAGGGGTGTAAGTTCCTACTGGACCATTGGCGCCACGCCACGCATCCACCCCTCGCAAAGGGGTTCACTCAGCCTTGTTTTCTGACCCAACTCACGTTGAAACTATTGTTGGATCTGTTTGCGTCGCTGCGGCCTCAGGGAAACACAAGCGAAAATGTGCTCCATTCCTTTCACGCGAGTAGAAAAATAGAAAAGAAAGCCGAAGACTGTGAAAATAATCCTCTTAAATGGATAGATGGTAACCCTTATTTGTATGATGCGAGCCTTTTGAACTGGCTAAAGGCTCTTCTACAATCAGTTGCATCCGCTTGTCGGACTCGAAATATGGTCTTTCTACAATATCACACGCAAGTGCAGTCGTATGTCCGAGTTTTTGGACCCATTTAACACAAGGAGATGAGCACTTTCCATCTCTTGCGTTTATGCGGTACGTTGACCGGCGTTTAGCCAATCAGAAACAAATATTGGTGTACTACTGTATTCAACTAAAGCAATTAGCTATCTGGTCAAGGATAGCAGTACGTGAAAATAAATGGTAGATGTTGCATTTTAAATTCTTTAATGAGAGTAATACCTATGTAACCATAGTTTGATTCTATTAAGTTCGTATTTGTGAACTTTAATTAAGACTTTGATGATGGAGTTAAAATTACGTGTCTCAGCACTTCATTGTACAGTCCTTGTTTAAGATTGGAGTGTAGGAAATGTGAGATAAGGCCAGTGTTTTTCAGTGGTTTTTTTTTATCAAAACTCTTTTTGTCCAAAATAAATAAAATATTGCTCTGGTATAGATCTATAGTTTAATTTTCTTCACACGTTGATATAAACATTTGTCGAATATCTGTCGCGAGCATAGCGGCATTGGATGACAACACTTTTTAAATGAAGAGAAAAAAAGTTGTCATTAAATACCAGGACAACCTTGACAGATATTCAACAACTGTTGATATCACCGTGTGAAGAAAATTAAACTATGTTTTTAGTGGATACTTTTTGATTACTTTTGACAACAACAAAAAAGTTTTGCTATAAAAACTGCAAAAATACTACCCTCATACCGCGTTCCATATACTTCCACCATAAACAGAAAACTAATACAACTCGTCTTGCGAGTGCGCTGTTTGAATGTGGGGTCGGCTGAATGTAAACGAGACATGAAAGGTGTTTTTCTTACATCCAGACTGGGATATTGTCCATACGATGAGGAAAGTAGAATTTAGAAGAAAGGTGTCTGTATTTAAGTGGAAGGAAAGTGGAAAATGGTTTAAGATCCTTGGCCCTGTCGAGTACGAGTCTAAACCCAATTTTATGGGATGCTAGGCGGGAGGGTGAAAAGCGTGGCGTGGCTTCACAACAGACCAAAGTATCCTTCCACGCCAACAAGAACAGATGAATCACGGAAATCGTAGATGGTGCTAGCTACCGGACAGGTCTTGCGGAAAAATCGTACGTTTGTAAATATCAATTTTCTCGAGAATTAGTGAGATTTTTATGTTAATATTTTCAACACCTCTTCTAAGATAATTTATCGATGTTTATTAATTGTTACATCTTCTTATTCTTTGTTATGACAGTTTTCTATTGAAAAATTTCAATTTTACCGATATTTTATAACTGTTAAAATTATAGAGGAGGTGTGTATATAAAAAGTATAACTCAATCAACATGCCTTTATTCTTGAACAAACCGTTTCCGAAAAGAAAATTGCAAAAGAATAATTTTTTTTGAATATAACCGTTTGTTCCCATGGCTGCATTTTCACGCCAAATGAAAAGGACCAATCGCCTTAAGGGAAATCACTGTCAGCGTATAAGGCCAGTATTTGATCCATACAATCCCTGTCACTGATAAACCGGACTAGAGAAGATTGACCGCTGGTTGTTCACATGCCCGGGCTTAGCTCATAAGTTGAACTAAGGGAAGTCTGAGGATATATTCAACACACCCCTGAGTTGTTGCGGATATCAGTCCTAAGTTCCATCCCAGACAGTGCCTAAATTAATTTGATATGACCCGCATCGGTGGTTATATTGGCTAATGCATCGATATCGTTTTTGCTGGGTCCGAAACTTGGTCAGGTGTTCTAAGGATGATTTGTATTAATATAGTACCGCTTTCTCCCTCCTGGAAAATGCTGCAACACTTATTCTATATCATTCCCTCCTCATTCTTATCCCATTAGTGTAACTGTGCAGACAGATCTGATCAATAGTAAGATGAAAAAAAATAATTCTGGATTACCCCATCAGATTGGACTTTGTTGAACAAAATATCTTTAACTCTGGAGCGCCTGAGTGTTATACGACACAAAATACGGTTACGCAGTGAGGGTTGCCGGATCAGAAGATTATTATGATGAAAACATATTTTTATGGTGCGATTACTTTCTCGTGTATACAAAATATTGAGAGTTATCGTGTTGAGTAAAACAAAAAACAAATCTCTTCAAATATTATTTCTATGTGTTCCCTATCTAAAAATAATGTTGTGTCTTAGTAATAAAGTCTGTATGCACCACTTTTACCGTTTGTAAAACATGACTTTCTCAATTTTATTAAAAACTTGTGCTTTGGAATTGTTCCATCCCTCTCATGACTAGATGGATATGAATGAATGGAGAAACATAAAAATAAGAGTAGGCCTACTTTACATGAAGCGAGTCTATTTGTTTGAAAACTGTTGAGATCCGAACTGGGAGAATGATAGCATCTTGGTAGTGCCGAGCTATTCCTGCGAGAAATGTTTAATATTCTTCCTTGATAATCATCACACAGAGTGGCCTCTTGTCCTGGAATAGTGATCAGTGCTCCTGGCTACTGATCTATGGGTCCCAGGTTCTATTACCAGCGACACCATGGATATTTTTCCTGAACAGGGTCACCGCGGTCTGGTTTATTAGGCTGCCTGTTCAACGTTGTAAAATATATATAGACCCTGTCCACGTGATCATTTCTGCCTGTTCAACGTTGTGACAGCTATAGATACTGTCCACGTGATCAGTCCTGCTTGTTCAACGTTTTAAAAGATATATACATTGTCCACGTGCACGTCATGCTTGTTCAACGTTTTAAAAGATATATATATATATATATTGTTCACGTGATCAGACCTGCTTGTTCAACGTTTTAAAAGATATATACATTGTCCACGTGATCATTCATGCTTGTTCAACGTTTTAAAATATATATACACTGTCCACGTGATCAGTCCTGCTTGTTCAACGTTTTAAAAGATATATATACATTGTTCACGTGATCAGACCTGCTTGTTCAACGTTTTAAAAGGTATATACATTGTCCACGTGATCAGTCCTGCTTGTTCAACGTTGTGACAGCTAGAAATACTGTCCACGTGATCAGTCCTCCTTGTTCAACTCTGTAACAGATAGATACACTGTCCACGTGATCAGTCCTACCTGTATGTCTGGTCTAACGTTGCGACGGTCGGAAACAAACACAGGTCGTGTCAGTTTACCGACGTTTAAAGAGTTTCACGTTTCCAATCCACGCTCTTCACGATTCGTCTGGTTCGGGGATGTTCCTCTCATGTGCCGAGCGAGACCCAGCCATGGCTGACCCTACCAACACACACACACACGGTCCGAGTATCAATCACTTTCCAACACGAACTTGTTATTTTCACCTGAGACCTACAACTCGAGGGCCTTGAGACCGGAACATTTTGGACTTCGTTAATTAGATATCAGCCGCTCTAACAACATTGACATTTTCATGTGGATAACGTCTGTCTTTGCATGGTGTGTTTGGGATTCACTAAAGTTCATGTGCACGTTTTAATACCTGTAATCTACTTCATACCATACGTTTACAAACAACAGTTTAAAAGGGTTTAATATATGTGGTACCTGCACTATTGGTCACACGGCCTAAGGCATCAAGCTCCCATCAGACTAAATTTACAACGTTGAATAGGTCAAGGTACGGATCTCCAACGTGTTTCCTGGCAGTGGTTTTTAAAATAGAGTTTATCATTGTAATTTTACTTTATCAAATAGAGAAATAATTATAATCATAAATATATTATTTTAAAATCTTAAAATTATGGTGGAGCTTGACGTTATTTTATGTCTCCCGGTTCTAAAAAAAAGATGAATTTATGTTTTTGTCCGTGCCAGGGGCTATAGTCAAAGCGAATTAATGAATTTTATTCTGAACTGATATCTAGACGCTATCATTCCTCAAGGTCAGTTGTGGTTTTAACTTTAGCTCTAAGATAAGGGTAGTTTAATGATGACTGAATTTTGAAAAATCAATATATTTTCGAAATATATCTAACGATTCTCAACAAAATTAAAATAGTTAGGAGGGTTTTTCATGATAATTAACCCTGCTTATTTGTTTTAAAAGGGAAAATAGAATTTAAAAGGAAATACATAAGAAATTTTGTAGAGGGAGAGTGTAAAACCATTTAGGAAAACAACCCTAAGTACACCCAACCAAGATCGAACCCCGATCTCTCCGTGATCCACAGACTAGTATACTGCAAGAATGACGCCTTAGACCATGTGGCCACCAAAGCGCGTTTACACCCATTTAATTACACAACTGGGTTAGGAACGAGGATGGTATTTGTGTGAAGGGGAGGGGGGGGATCTATTTATTATAAACCAGCCTCAAAAACACCTAGCCGGGATTCAAACCCCAAACTCCCCGCTTCCAGTTGATAGTCTTAGAGCTTAGCAGTGAATATGTGTGTCCCCTTATTAAAGTAAAACACAGTACAGTCAACTTTTGATATCTCGGACTTCGGATAATTCGGACAAAACTTTCCGTTTTTTTTATATGATAGCACGCCAGCCGCATGCTGACCGGCTAAAAATGCTATAAAAATAGTGTAATGCAGGTGGTTGGGGGAGATCTTGCAACGCAGCTATACTACCCCTCTCGTTTCGCCCCCCACACATGCAGTACAGTAGATAATTTGCAAGTATTATAGGCCTATTTTAATCTCAACCTTTCCAAATCCAGTACCTAGCTCTATTATTTGTTTTTTTGTCTTATCTGATATGTATTGTTTATCTCATCACATTAAAGTTTAATATTACTTTAGATAAAGTATTAGTTTTCATTCCTAAGACACAACTTTATTTCTCCTCTATAAAACGGACTTTTCGTAACTCGGATAGACCCCCCAGTCCCCTTTAGCACGAGTTATCGAGAGCCGACTGTAGTGATATGCTACAAAGAGAAACTAGAGTTCATTGAGCGATAGTGGGATTCTAGTCTGAAGAGCTTTTAGAAAATACAAACGTATATTTTCTATTTTACTATATTATTATTATTATTATTATTATTATTATTATTATTATTATTTTATTATGATAATATCTATCAAAAGTGAAAGCTTCAGATCACATGTCTTGGCCTATGAATAAGTGAAAGTAGAGCTAGTATCATTTTTAGCTTTATATTAATTTGGGACTGTATTTAACCGTATCAGTACCAGTCTCGCAATAGCGTACTTAGGCTTCTCGTGAGCTGGAGGTAGGGTTTCTAGTCCCACCCTGGTCTTGTGTATTAGAAGTGGTTTCTCGCCCTCCTTTCATGCAAACACATGTATTTATATTTTCTCTAAATTATATTTTACTCATTCCTACTCAATTAGTGTAACAGTAATAACAAACCCGCCTCGGTGGCGTAGTTAGCTAACGCGCTAGTCGTGTTAAGCTCGACTGCCAAGGACGGGGAGATCGAGGTTCGAATCTCGGTCGGGTGAACTGGGAGTGGTTTTTCTTAAATGGTTTTCCACTCTCCCTCCACGCAAATGCGGGTTAACTTCTTCTAAAATTCAACCTTCCCAATTCCTAATCCATTAGCGTAATTAGTACTTAAGCGTATAGCCCAAACGGGTAGTAAGACGCGGTACTAAAATTAAATTAAATTAAATTACATGTCCTGATGAGATGAGAGTGTAGGATAGGATGATGAAAGTGAATATGGCGGGGTGGAGACAGTGAAAATCTTAAACTACTCTTAAGCTTAACTAACCAAACTTTGGTGACCATGGGAGTCATTCCCCATTTGAGAAAAATCGTCCAGTACCAGCCGGGAATTGAACCCGGGACCTCTAAGTCAGCATTCAGTGACTCTGACCACTATACCACGAGGCCTGTTCATTAGTGTAATAAAATGCGGGTATCCCAGCCGGTGTAGTAAGACGGGAAGCGAACGAAAACTATTATACTATTTTACAGATAGTGTCAATTTTGACGTCTTGTGATATGGCTAGTTAACTGTCAACTCATTGTTGTTTATTAATCTTCTATAATAGTCTACAAAAAGTGATTTTACTCCAAACATTTGTTTTATTCTACGCCTTAGTAACAGTTTCACCCGCTTCGGTGGCGTAGTTAGCTAACGCGCTAGTCACAATGAGCTTAAATCCTGAGGACGGGGAGATCGAGGTTCGAATCTCGGTCGGGTGAACTGGGGGTGGTTTTTGCAAAATTGCTTTTCACTTTCTCTCTCCACGCAAATGTGGATTCACTTCCTCTAAATCCAACCTCCCCAATTCCTAACATTTTAGAGTAATTAGTACTTAAGCGTATAATCTGAACGGGTAGTAAGACGCGGTGCTAAAAAAAGAAAATTATCGGTTTCTCTCTATTCTTAACTATAAAATTTAACACGTAGGTCATCTACAAATTAATCTAAGGGGTAAGGATTAGGAAGGTAGTGGCGAGGAAGTTCATCCCTATTAAAGTGGATATGGGATAGAAAAAAATTCCCAATTATAACCAGATGTGATGTACACTCCGTTCACCATGAAAGGTAGCAATCTTACCTTGACGGGAAAAACTATGGTTCTGTCTTAGCTGCGTCATAGCGTAACCATGCAAGATAAGCTTTGCTACCTTATAAGGTATGGTAAACGACAACCTAGTGTGATACGAGTCAAACGCTTTAGACCACGCGACCACAGTTGCGGATACCACTCTCCAGTTTAATAGGAGCTTTCTCTAGCTTACCGACAGTGTTTAACTCAGTTTTGATTTAGTTTCAATATTTTACTATCATTGTGCTGAAACTGTGTTCACTTTGTTGATTAACAAAGTTTTATTTATTAAAATAAAAGTTCTCTATGACGGGATTTCTGACCAAAATCCCCAGGAGACTTGAAGGGAGATTATGGAGGCCATCTAATACGAGTATTGAGGTGCTTTCAGACGTCCATAAATCCCGCATTATTTAAGAAGTGGTTTATAAGGTCAAAATATGATTCACCCCAAAACGGTAAAGGGTGTCAATATATCCGCTTAGCTTTAAATTAATTTTATTATATTAAAAGCTAGCATTTGTCCACGGTTCCACTCAAATTAAACAATACATCAGCATATTAGACAACTTGAAATGATAGAAAATAATGACACTTATTCAAGAGTAGTGTTCTATTTGCGTACGAAGAGTCATGAAACCCCCCCCGCCATCCATCCATACCAAGAATCAAAACTAAATAAACCCAATTCTCAAGCTACAAACTAAAATTATTGAAAACATACCTAAATCATTTAAGAAACAAATTCAAGCACGCTAACAATTGCTTTTATACGTGGAGGCAGGAGGCATTGTTGCAGTGAACACCAAAATATATTTAAATTTAATATCAAATAAACATAAATGACATGCAAAGACATAAAATAACTGGGGGAAAAACCCCTTAAAGACGCTTGTGAATGCATGCTACAGTGGGATAGTTGTTGCATTAGGCATTGAAAGAAATTGTTTTAATTTATTATTAAAGGAACAAAACTAAATAAATCTAATTAACACGCAAAACATAAAATAACTGAAAATATAAATAGCACGGTGTACCACACAGACTTTCTCCCACTTTTATCTTAAAATAGACATTTATTAAAAACTCGAAAGATTTGTGAAGCGAAATAATAGGTCTATATATTGTTGTAGAAACACTACACTAAATATCATAAATGAAATAATATACACTGTTACTTACTCTATGTCACTACTCATTATAAACTAGGAAAATTGTTTCAAAAAAATTGAGAAAAGAGAAAAATCTGTGTCCACCAAAGAGCATCAGAATCAAATTAATTTTCAAGACCCGAATTAAAAAGTATAGGTATGTATTTACTTATAGCTCAGAAATTATTGGTGTTATAATAATATATTTAATATAAAATATTTTTATATTTAATCGTACTACAACTTTACATTGATAAATTATTCAGTATCTCAAATAGTTACGGAGAAATAATGAAATTTGGAAAATGTCCCTGGTGTAAAGTACCCACAAAGTCATTTTCATGATAAAATTAGAACTGCCATCTTATTTACAATAATAAACAGTGTATGAATATAAAATTTAAACAAAATCATTGAAGTGAATTTGAAAAAATCTAATTTTTCTCTTTTTTTCCTTCAGTAAATTATTCTTTAATTTAGAGTTAGATATCTAATTCCGAAAATCCCTTAGAGGAACTTATGGAAACCCCAAATACCAAGTTTTAAACCAATCGGTAAAATGGTTTCAGCTCTAGCCCTCTATTCTTACAAACCATGCATATAACACAATCAAATATGATACAACAACAATGTTTTAACATAGGCTCAAAAATAATAGCATATTTTATTCAAATAACAACAAAAAATCTTGTTAGTAAATTAATGTCAAACTTTTTAATCTTATCAGGATAGATAAAGATATGAAAAAAATAACATTTGAACTAAGTTTTATGATTGAAAAACCACCTCATCCAAAATAAACTTACAATTCAACTGTGAAATGTTATAGATTTTTTTTATCCGTGTCCAAGTGCCAATAAGTACTGTATTACCCTTGGGAATTATTACTCTGGTAATTCATTTTATTTAAGTCAGTCACAAATAGGCCTAAAGTTACCTACTATATTTTTGTGAAAGAGTATTTGTGTGTGTGTGTAGGGGGGTATATAAACTGCAAAATTATGGCATTTCAGTTTTTCTATTATATTAATAAGTATTCATTACTTAAAATTACTAATCTGATGGTAGCGGCTGTGTGTTTTTATACATGGGTTTTGAATTTACTTCGGAACTATTTGGGGGGAGATTAAAATTATCCCATCCCCCAAGATAAAAACAGGGGGGTTCAAGCCCCTAGCCCCTCTGTTCCAGAGCTCCCTCCAAATTGTGAAGATATTTCCCGTCAGGTAGCCGGTGCCCTAAAGCCATGAATTCAGTGCTCTCGGACACGCTAGGCCTAGGAGCCCAAGACCTAGACAGTCACCCTCCTCATCCTGAGGAGATGCTCTAGATCGCGTGATGCGAGGTACGGCCCGCGGGTATTCTCCGCGTGTGAAGGTTATGATGTCAGTCTGGCGAGAGGAGGAAGGGGGTGGGAGAAGCAGACATCCTCCTGTCACCCTGCCAATGTCACGCAAGTCAAGTTTCTTGGACAGTCCTCCCCCGGTCACTTGGTCGCCTTTGATTATTTCGGTTTTGGAGAAAGAGTTGTTTTATATGTTTTGTAAGGAAAGGCAACTTAGTTGTGGCGGTTTTCTTTGAACATTCTTACCTTAGCACCCCACAGTGAGAACTCTGTATGTATGTATGTATGTATGTATGTATGTATGTATGTATGTATGTATGTATGTATGTATGTATGTATGTATGTATGTATAGTCAGTCATATAGTTATAGCTAAATTTTTTTTCCATGAGCACCACACAGGGAAAACTCTTTTAATAAAATAAAACTTTTAGCAGCAATACTTATATATCTACCTTTGCTATGAAAACTCTTTTGGTTAAATAAAAACATTAGCAACAATCTTGATATATCTACTTTTTCTATGAGTACCCCACATTTAAAACTCGTATGGTTAAATAAAACCACTATTAGCAGTACTGATTTATCTACCTTTGCTATGAGTACCCCACAGTGAAAACTTTTATGGTTGATACATTTTGAAAATATTATGTCCATATTTCTACTTAAATAAAGATAAGGTTATTTGCTATTATTTTGTCTTTTCCACTTAAACTCACCATCCAAAATAAAAGTAAGGGAAAATCTTAATTTTCTAAACTAATTACCAGAATTGCACACGTAATTTAGCTTAAATGTTGACAAACATTATTATTATTATTATTATTAGCACCTCGTCTTACTACCCGTTCGGGTTATACGCACTTACGCTAATGTGTAATGGTAGGGTTAGTGTGAAATGAAATGGAGGACCTACAGTTTAACGTGGGATCCGAACCACGGTGAAGGCCTGGCATTCCACACATTCACAAGTTGTGATAAATACACGTCTTGTCAGAGGTGAAGGAAGGGTTTGGCAATCAGATAAATCTGTGCCGAGATCAAGGATTTAACCCCGGACCTCCAACACAAAAATCCATTGACAAACATGATTTACACATGTGTTACAACCATATTTGTAGCAAACTTAGTTATGATGGAAAAAAACTTAAACAATTACACAAGTTAGGTTTACTTACCGAAAAATAACTATGTAAGTAAACACAGTTTTAAATGCTTCATATTTTGGTCTATATTTAATGGGACCATGTAAAAAATCAGGCTCCAAATATCTTAAGACAAACCCCTTAGTGACCAACAAGAGTTAGTTGTCCAGCAGATGCATTGTATAACATTATTTTTACTGTAGCATCTTATTTTTTTAAATAAGAGAAAAGAGTTGTTTTTAAATTCTATGATCAACACGTAATATAAACTTAATAAATAGTTTTTACTAAGAATAATTTACTCGCGTTTATTTTACATTTTATTCAAACACACCATGAAAATTTTGCGTCTTTAATTTCTATAATAATTTTCTATTTAAATAAAAATTAAATATTTGGCCCTGTTCGGGATACACTTTTCAATGTTATAAAACAATGAGTAAGATCTACGTTGATATTAAATTGTATAAATTAGTTAGAATAAAGGTTTAATTCGTTCTCTGGAAAATGAAATTTTTCTCCATTAGAGTTGAATTTAAAATATTTAAACACATCTTAAAATATCCTCCAGGTAATGGTTCACGTATACGCCTAACGTTAACCTTTTGAACACAAAGCTATTTTCAGAAAAAAATAATTAAAAAACTATTTAACTTCGTACTGTTCTAAATACACTACAAAACATTCCTTATTACAAAAAATACAAATATAATAACTTAGCAATGCTATACTAATTAAATATTCCCCTAGCTGACTTCAACTCGTATTCATCGATTTAACCAGTTGGCTTCCCTTTCCACTTAGTCACGAGAATATCTCCGTTGCAAGGATGGTGTGCACGACTAGGAAGTATAGCTCAGGGGTAACTAGCATATCATCCATAATTCTATAACATCACAACAACCATACATAACCTTTTTTAATGTTTATCTCAGTTCGTAAACCTTTATCATAAATACTTACAGGCTAAAACTTAGAATCTACATATAATCAAATTACTCAACTAGCTATAGATTATCTTCAATACAGTATTAACACATGTAAAATCTCAACATATTATTTAATACAATGTGTTCAATTAAAATATTGGTGACCTGACGGTCTAGGGGTAAGGTGTTGGGGGTACGGGGTTCAATCCTCGGTCCAGTCACAGATTTATCTGATTGCCAAACCCTTTCTTCACCTCTGACCAGACGTGTATTAATCACAACTTGTGAATGTGTAGAATGCCTGGTCTCCACCGTGGTTCGGATCCCACGTTAAACTATAGGTCCTCCATTTCATCTCACAATCACCCTACCATTACACATTAGCGTAAGTGACGTATAACCCGAACGGGTAGTAAGACGCGGTGCTAGTAATAATAATAGAAATAATAATAATAATAATAATAATTATTATTATTATTATTATAATGTTGATATATTTCATATAGTAGATGAGTCTTAGCACCATGGGTGTGTCTGGCAAGGGTGAAGAGGTGTGGTATGGATCCTTTGGCCTCTCTAATATAGAATAAAGCTGACTGATTTGCTTGAATAGTTTGATTATTTGTAATATTTAAGTGATCTCATGAATTAATTGCAGGCAGTAGCACTTTACGCTCAAGATCTTCTTGCGAGGTGGAGATATTTCTTCGTTGTCTGTCGCTTTAATGCATGCTTGAGAAACAGATCGTCTCAAATAAGATTATTCACGTAGCTGTTTCACACATACATATGTTTTAGGGTTCGGCCAGACTGACAAGCGTGCGAGCGAGCGCGCAAGCGACTGGGTGGCCAAACAGGCGAGCAAGAGAGCGAGCGCGTAATTAGCAGATACCTCTCGATAATTGTTGACGAGGAGGCTACGAATCTTGGCTCAGTGAAATAAGGGTGGTTTTTGACAAGTGATTTATTGTTGTGGCTTTCTCATCCTTTCTCCACGCTAATGGTGATTATTATTTGTAAAGGCCTACTTTGATAATATTGAAGTATTTTAACATTTCAGTTTTATACATATATATATATATATAAGTATGGTTTATGATCTTACCAATTAAATTAGGCCGTTAGTAGCAAGTGTGCTAAACCTATCGATATTAATAAAAATGTCAAAATGAGAAGTTTTCCTAACACTCAATGAACCAACATACAATAATATTGCCTAGCGCCTGTAAACTAGATTGTACCGGGTCGAGCGTGCGCGCTTGAAAAATAGAACCAGTCCTATCTTTCAAGCGTGCGCGCTCAGTCGCTCACTCGCTCCAGTCTGGCCACCTCTCATTACAACCAATGTGTTCTATTTCATATTTTAGTCGCTCGCTCGTCCAGTCTAGCCGTCCCCTTAGACAATACCAGAATTTATGTTAGTGTAACGAGGACGTGCGATCTGTGAGGTCGTGGGCCGTTTACACGTCACCGTGTGAGCCACGAGTTACTTTCATGATCCAGGTACTAATAATACAAAGCACAGCCAAAATTAATTCCATGCTTGACTCAAGGTTGCCATTAGGTTTGTCGTGTCACATTACATCCTGCCTTTATACTTGTCGATGTCCATTATCTTTACCAATTCATCTACTTACAAACGAAGTCGTTTATTTCCCAAATTTCTTCCTCAAGACTTTCTATTAATTCCAGGATATGGTACGGGACATTCTACTACAAACAACGGCATTATTTGACTATCGTCACTAGTCACTTGTGAAGCAGAAGCAACTTCACTTTACTGCATTCTGTAGCTCCTATCTATGACTAAGATCAAGTCATTTGTCACTCAGACATAGCTCAAGAAGAAGTGAAAACCAAAGAAAGTCTACACTTGTCAATCCCTCAACATTCCAGTCAAGAACGTTGTTCATAACATTTATTATGATGATATTAACCTTACCACCTTCATCACCTGCGTCACCGTCTTTTCCGGAAGCATAGTCACAATCACTGTCATCACCAGCAGTTTTGTCACCAATAGCGTTGTCGCCAACATCGTCGTCACCAACAGCATCGTGCCCAAAAGCTTCACCACTAACAGCGTAATCATAAGGAGCGTCATCAACATCATCGTCCATGGTAGCGTAGTCAACAACGGCGTAGTCATTAGCAGCGTCTTCCACAGCTGCATCGTCTGCAACGTCAGAATCTGTCTCATACTTATCAAGTGAGCTTACTCCCTTGGGAAGCCTCAGCACTCATCCAACTTATCTCCAAAGCGCTAAGTGCAGACACACACACAGACTCTAACAGGACTCGAACCGAAGACTGAGAAATATCAAGCGATGGTGTCTGATCTTAATCACAATATCAGAGAAAATTGTAACTTACAGTTACATTTTCAACCGCTTCGCATGTCCAGGCTAATCTTTCAGAATGCACTGTTTTCTTTTTATAAAAACCTAGCTCATGTTTTATAAGAGATTTGTAAAATATATTACTTTGATGAATCGTCAAAATTACATTCTATTTATTTTATCAAATAACTTTTACGAAAGAAATATCAATTTGTAATGCCACCATTAGATCATTCAATCACCGAAGCGGATTTATCTAAGCTTACCTCCCAATATTCACCCCTTGAACTAAGTCTAACATCATTAGGTTTGAACGCAGTAACCTAAAACAAGGGTTACAAAGTCAAATGATTGATACAACCGTCCCAATCGATATCCCTGTATTCATGTTGATCTGGGGGGGAGGGGGGGGGTTAGTGACCTCTGCGACTGTGGCAGGTCACCAAGGACCAGTCCTAATCCTTGGTTCCTTGTCCAAAGACCTCCAAGTG
The DNA here is from genome assembly GCA_902155825.1 of Timema genevievae. Lineage (NCBI taxonomy): Eukaryota > Metazoa > Arthropoda > Insecta > Phasmatodea > Timematidae > Timema > Timema genevievae. Next base: position 124,803 of record CABFWO010000083.1, read on the forward strand.
GCTCGCGGGGCCCTAGCCAAGTCACGCCATCCAGCGTTCAACACACATGTCACAGGACCGATCTTGGGCCAGACACGCAAGGAGGAACAGCTTGCTTGGTATACACAGCACTCAATAAGTGTTTTTTTCATTGATTTGATCTTATTTTAAGTAATTAGAGCATGTATTTAAAAAAGAAGGTAATACAGTTCTATTTTCATAGGAAGCAAGAAAAGTAACTTTAACTTTTATCCTATCTTGAGCTAGTTCTACCAAGTCCACCTCATTACACCCTATTTCTATCCTGAGCTAGTTCTATCCAGTCTACATCATTACACCCTATCCCTATATAAAGCTCCCTCATTACACCCTATCCCTATCCTGAGCTAGTTCTATCCAGTCCACCTCATTACACCCTATCCTGAGCTAGTTTTATCCAGTTCACCTCATTACAACCTATCCCTATCCTGATCTAGCTATATCCAGCCCAACTCATTACACCATATCCCTATCCTGAGCTAGTTCTATCCAGTTCACCTATTTACAACCTATCCCTATCTTGAGCTAGTTCTATCCAATCACCTCACTACACCGTATCTCTATATTGAGCTAGCTCTATCCATTCTACATCATTATACCCTATCCCTATCTAGAGCTACCTCATTACAACCTATCCCTATCCTGAGCTAGTTCTCTCTAGTCTCCTCATTACAACCTATCCCTATCTTGAGCTAGTTCTATCTAGTCCACCTCATTACAATATATCCCTATCCTGAGCTAGTTCTATCTAGCCCCCTCATTACAACCTATCCATATCCTGAGCTAGTTCTAGCTAGTTCACCTCATTACAACCTATCCCTGTCCTGAGCTAGCTATATCCAGTCTACCTCATTACAACCTATCCCTATCCTGAGCTAGTTCTAACCAGTCCACCTCATTACACTCTATCCCTATCCAGTACACCTCATTGAATCTATTGAATAATCAGTCACGTACAGTTGATAGGGGTGGTCCTCCAGCTTGGGAATGGGCGTGGGATTCTCTCATCATAAAAATAAAATCCCATCAAGAAACACACAAAAGTTTGCCATGGACATTTGTAAAACCATTTAGAAAATAAAATTTTTGTTGTTGCCAACATTAATATATGTTACTGTGTTATTATGGTTATTTTATAGTATTGATGTTATCTATCAGAAGTGATAGTGGAAGATTCTATGACTTGACGTATGCACACGTGTAAGTTGATCTAATAAACTGTATTGGTGTCAGATAAAGAAGGCCATTCCTATGGAATTTGGACTATAGGTATCAGTATAGATGAAAGACGTCAGTCTCACAATATTCTGAATTGTTAGTGACAATGAAGGTCGAGGTTCAAATCATGGCTGAGTGTACTTTTTTTTTACTGAATTATTTCACACTCTCTCTACGCTTATGCGGGAACATTTACTTCTAAACTCTAACTATCTCATTCTTAAATCGTTGGTGTAGGTATTGTTTGGATTTGAACGTAAGTTTGATGCGTGTAACCTGAACGAGTAGTAAGACGTGTTGCTAAAAAAAGAGTGCTTTCTTATGAATCAGCGATGAGATATTCATTCTAATTTGCTATTCGTAGAGAAATTGGAATAGAGGTTTAATTTCATGTGTTAATACTTCAATAATTCATGTGCTAGCTGTCACTTTTATTATATAACTTAGTCTAATATATATGAATAGGCCTACCTATAAAATGATACTCTTTATAAGCACCGCATCTTACTACTCGTTCAGTTTACACACTTATAGACTACTAATTCATGCTAATGGTTTTAGAGACTTGAGAAGTTATATTTATAGGAGATGTTCTCGCAGTTGCGTGAAGAGAGAGAAGAAAAACATTTTGTAAAAATCAGCCTCAGTACACTCGAACAAGAATCGAACCTCTATCTCCCCTTAATCGACAGTCTAGTCTACTGCGATAGTAACGCGTTAGACCCCGCGGCCACCGAAGTGGGTAATCTTATTAATGCTATAGTAAAAGTTCTCAAATTTGGGAGCGTAAAAATTATATTTGTATTTTCTAAAAGGCCCTTTCTTTAAGATTGGACTGTATCAAGCCCACACACACACACACACACACACACACACACACACACACACACACACACACACACACACACANCACACACACACACACACACACACACACACACACACACACACACACACACACACACACACACACACACTATTTCTTCCATCCCAACTCCCGTCTTCCTAGATAAGTCTGTTGCACGCCAGCCTAATTATCTAAAGGCCACGTGTAGAAACAAAATATATCAATATGAAATGGGTTTTCACAGTTTTAGTAAGCTATGAATTAATTAGGCATAGCTCTTACCCACCTCAGTGGCCTCATGGTCTGAGGCGCTACTCTCGCAATAGACTAGACTGCCGATGACGGGGAGAACGATGTTTGAATCCTGATCGGATGTACTGAGGTTGGTTTTCTCAAAATTGTTTTTCACTCTACCTCCACGCAAATGTGACTACACTCCCTATTAATATAACTTCCTCATTCCTAAAATTATTAGCGTAAATGTAGTGCATTAGCGAATAACCCGAACCGTAGTAAAAGGCTGTGCTAAAAGAAAAAAAATCACCCATTGTTTGGTTGTTTAAATTAAAACAATAATTAATCAAGAAATCATATTCTGAAAATTGAAAAATGACACCTGGACACGGGAATCGAAAACGGGACCTTTGGCTTAGTACGCCAATGCTATAACCACTGAGCTATCCAGGATTCGTCCCTTGCCCAGGTGTCATTTTTCAATTTTCAGCATATGATATCTAGATGGAGTAATTCCCACTAAAAGCATAAATAATAGCTTTGGCTATTTAATTATTAATAATTAATCAATTAAATATAAATCCATGTGAGAAAGAATGACAAGCTGACATGGAAATTGTGTGAGCGCTACTGGTTTGTATTCATATTTCAATTATCTGTAAAAGAAAAACGTATAAATATACATAATTAAGTAAATCGTCCGCTAAAGAAGTGCAAAAAAAAAGGAGCACAAACTAATAATTTTCAAACACATATTTGCTAGAATTTGGGGTACTTACATAACAGGTTAGCATTTCTGTTAGAAATCTTTGAGATAATTGACTTCAGAACAAGAATTTCTCTATAGTTAGCACTTGAAAAAAAATTATACTCCATTTAACCTCACCTTAGCTCAGTCGGTAGCGTGTCTGCCTACTGATTTAAGGGCCCCGGGCATGGCCAAAAAATGTATCATTGGTAAAATGTGGGTTCACCATTTCACAGTTATGAATTAACGGCTGGGGACTGGATGTTGTGCCTGTCCTAGTCTTAATCTGGGTTATAAGGCATATGAAGCTACGACAGGCTTAGCAAGCCGGTAGTGGTAAATATAGGACTTGAATTAAAAAACTGACCTAGGTCAGAGGCTGGAAACAGTAATGGATGTAAAAATTCCATCCACCCTGAGAGGTGGTAATCTTACCTTGATGGTTAGAATATGTGGTGGCTTATAAGTTAGGCCATAATGTAATCGGTCAAGGTAAGACCTTTCAGGGAAAGTGGAGTATTTCTTTATTTTTTTAATCGTGGCTTGATAAAATTCGGCTTCTGACAGTTTAGTCCGAGATGAGTTTCAATTTAAAATATAATACAGTATTCTTTATTTTTGATTTATGCTTTTTATTTATATAATATCTATCCGGTTAAGATCCTAACCTATTCCTAGACCTAGTTTACTTAAATCTAACTTACACCTAACTTACACTTAAAAATAATATTATTCTATTTTCTACGTTTCCCCCTGTCCTATATTTATCCTAAGCAATCTATTTTACTAATTTTAATACATTTATTTAGTCAACTGCAGTTACATCAGTTGTTGTTCACTTTGTTTTGGACGTGAATGTTCTGTCGTTTCCCTGGTGGTACTGGATGTCTGCATCTGCAGGCATCCTCCTCCGCCAGTTGACCAAGGAAGGCCCAAGCAGTCACCTCTTGTGGACACTTGTTGCCAAGAGAATGGAGTGTTAAAAGGCAATTTACTATGTAACATCATTTAGTAAAATAATTATCCCCAGTGGAATGTTATTATTGGTGCCTATTCTTTAGTAGTAATGTCTATTATCAACTTTCCGGGATTCGCACGTTTTGATATGACACTGATTAGCTGATGGTTTTGTTATGAGGTTATAATTGAAATCACTTATGTAAATTTAATAAAGTGTTTATTCAGCGTGTAATGAACTGGGCGAATATGATAGACAATATCACACGCACTGCTATTTCACTTCTTGGGGAACTGGGGTGATTAAAATGTGGGGTGACCTGGCGGTCTAGGGGTAAGGTGTCAGACGTCAATGCTGGGGGTCCGGGTTTCAATCCTCGGTCCTGGTACTGATTTATCTGATTGCTAAACCCTTCCTTCACCTCTGACCAGAAGTGTATTAATAACACATTGTGTATGTGTGGAATGCCAGGCCTCCACCATGGTTCGGATCTCACGTTAAACTGTAGTCCCCCCATTTCATCTCACAATCACCCTACCATTACACATTAGCGTAAGTGCGTATAACCCGAACGGGTAGTAAGATGCGGTGCTAATAATAAATAATAATAATGATTAAAACGCGAACAACTCGAATTAATTACGGTCCTGACTCTGTTTTGGTAACTAAGAGCGCGCATCACATGCCAATCAACTTTGTGATACAGTCGGTTAGAAATCGTAAGTTTACTCGATCACTATTGCACGTGGGTCAGTTCTGATTAAACATTAATGGAGAAAAAGAGTTAGCAGAATTTCTTAATACTGAACATCGTTGAAATATTAAATGACATTTGGATAAAAACTGCATTGAAAAGGCCGTATTTGACCATTTTAGAATGGCTTCATAGATAAGCACTGTGCACAAATCTTCATTCTGCCATTTTAACAAGAAACTTTGTCGCTTTGTCCCCCATCGTAACAGTGTAAAATTTCGAGAAATATTTCAAATATAAATGCACTGCACACATTTCTGTCATAGCGTATGTCCTTTCTTTTCCCTTTTACTCCCATACCTCACGCGAGCCGGGAGTCGAGTTGGGCCTGCTATGATGAAAGCTCTTAGCAAAAAATATGTTTTGTCTCTACGGACGCAGAGCCTGACTGCTCGGTGATTACTACGAGTGTTCTCATCTTCATTTTCCAACAGGGCTGTTTACAAATATTCTGCTTTTAGAATATTCTAGTGACATGATGTAGTCGTACCTTGTATCTNTTGTTCTTCTTGCTTGCCTGGCCAATAGAAAGAGACAGGAGGATGTTGCACCACGAGGATATTTACTGCGAAATATAATGTAAGTTAAATAAATTTTGAACAATAATACGTTGGGCTGGCTCGGATTATCTCTATTAATTAATCAAACGGAATATGTAAAATATAATCGTTATACAAGCATTCTCAAGAATTTGCAAGGATAAACAGGATTAGGAATGAATTGGCCCAGGCAACAGTGAGGTTACAGGAAGAAAAACATGACATAGTGGAGGAAGCAAGAGTGAGATACAGGAAGAAAAACATGACATAGTGGAGGAAGCAAGAGTGAAAAGAGTGAGATACAGGAAGAAAAACATGACATAGTGGAGGAAGCAAGAGTTAGATACAGGAAGAAAAACATGACATAGTGGAGGAATAAAGAGTGAGATACAGGAAGAAAAACATGACATAGTGAAGGAAGCAAGAGTAAGATACAGGAAGAAAAACATGACATAGTGGAGGAAGCAAGAGTGAGATACAGGAAGAAAAACATGACATAGTGGAGGAAGCAAGAGTGAGATACAGGAAGAAAAACATGACATAGTGGAGGAAGCAAGAGTTAGATACAGGAAGAAAAACATGACATAGTGGAGGAAGCAAGAGTGAGATACAGGAAGAAAAACATAGGGCAGTAGAGGAAGTAAGAATGAGATGGTATGGACATGTAATGAGGATGTGAAAAAGAGAATACCAAAGAGTATAATGATGATGCAGTATGTAGGATAAGCACCGCAAGGGAAACTAAGAAAGAGATGGAGGCCAATATTTCTTATGAATTGTTTTTAACAATATTAATCATGTAGGTGGTAGGCCTATTAATTGGTATCTGTTCGACCTGTCTACGAACATAAATGTCGACCTAATAGTTATAACAATGTTCGATTTTTTCCTTAGGACTGCGTCTTACTACCCACTCGGTCTATAATTTACGCATATATAGAAGTACTAATTACGCTATTGCGCTAGAGATAAAGAAGGTTGCATTTTGAAGGAAGTGTAACCATATTTGTTTTGAGGAAGAGTGGGAATCCATTTAGGGCAAAGGCAAACCACCATCAGTACACCCGACCGTGGTTCGAATCCCGTTCTCCCCATCATCAGAAGTCTAGTCTACTGTGAGAGTGGCGCCTTACACCATGCGGTCATTGAAGCGTGTGGGAGGAACATTAGTTAATTCCCCTTGGAATTATACCGCCATTTCTCTTTTTAAGAGCGTTCATCATAGCAGGCCCAACTCAGCTAGCTACCGGCTCGCATCTGCGTTTATGTGTGTGTGCGTTAGGTATTGGAGTAAACGGGGAAAAAAAACACCTACGATATGACAGAAATGTGTGCAGTGCATTCATATTTGAATGATTACTCGAAATTTTCCTCGGTGACGATGGGGGATAAAGCTACAAAGTTTCTTGATAATAGCTACAGAATGTCCCTACTATGACAGAATGAAGTATGTACACAATGTTTATCTGTGAAGTCATTCTAAAATCTTTCAATGCCGATTTTATCCAAATATCATTTAAACTTCAATAATGTTCATTATTAGAAACTTTTATTAACTCTTTATCCCCATTAATGTTCAATCATAAATGATCCACGTGCAATAGTGTTGGTGTAAATCTATGATTTATAGCCGGCTGTACCACAGCGTTGATTGTCATGTGATGCTCTTAAGAGCCTATCTCACACCACGGATAGCACCTAGCCTAGGTAGGTACAGCTCAAACTAGACGTCACATAGCGGTGTGTTTTCTTTCTACTTTAAAAATGCAGTAAAATTTAGGCAAGTGAAACAATTTTCCTATGTTGAAAAAAAAATTGAAATACAAATAATTTTTTAAACTAAACAGCTATTTAACTGATCCCAATTTAACTGTTTACAAATATATATTGCAGAAAACTGCAAACGTATAATTTTTCTGGCTCTAGCGTAATCGTGTAGGTCAATCTAATTTCCTGGATAATCAGCCTTGAGATGGGCTCTTAAGGGTGCTCAGGTGAATTTTGAATTATTCTAACATTTTTTTTGTTGGGTAACCCTTAGTTTTCTATGTATTAATACACTTTTATTCTAAAATAAACACTACTATGAGCCTTCTCTAATATTCTCAGTGCTTTAAAAAATTTCCATCAAACCAAACATTTATTGATCTATTAATGGTCTATTAGTATAATCTCATTTAACTTTAATAAACACATTAAAATGGTTCTATAACGATACATATTTTAAGGAAGGTCTACAATGTTTATTTTAGAACTAAAGTTTTTTTAATCCAGAGAGTAGGCTACAAATAGTTTTTCAACCAAAAAAGTGAAATGTTACAAATAATTTAAACGCTCTTGAGCATCCATAAGAGCATTTGATGTTTCATCAAACAGTCTATGATCTAAAAATGAATAGTTATAGAAAGTATCTGATTGTTATAAAGTAAATTAATGGGTTAGCGATAAATGGAACAACCCTAAGCCAACATTACTTATTACTTATTTAGTAATACAAAATACTTTGAAATGTAGGTACCAGTAAACTATTAGGTGTACTGTCATGCAGTGGCGTGTCGTGGAGTGTTGCAAGGGTAGCATACCTTGTTTAAACTGTACCTATGATATGTTATCGCCCACTTGGGCCCTATTTGACCAATCGTACGTATATACTCTGCTCTGTATGTCTCACACGGTAATATATTCCCCTCGATGACCAATGATTATTATACTGAGGGGTGTGAACCATTCACAGGTGCTTCTTACCCTGGCAACACTTCACGACACGCTACTGAATGACCGTAATATTATGACTGTTTCAAGGTCATTTATTAAGTTTTTATGACAAAACATTTTTTGGGAAAAAAATAAAATGTTTCAGTAGACACCTTAACATTTCTTGAATATCTATCATGTTTGTTTCTGTGGAGAGTCGATGAAAGGGAGATCAAGGTTCGATTCCCAATCGGATTTACAGAGGGTGGATTTTTAACGATGGTTTCCTAATATTTATCCTCTCAACTCTACCTTATCATCCTTACGCCAATAGCGTAATTAATATAATAACTTATATTCGTATAGCTCAAGCGGGTAGGGAGACGTAGTGAGGAAAAAATTGCACGATCACGTGTCCAGAAATTTTTTAAATGAAGAAAAAATGCTTTCGGTCAAATTACGCAACGCCTATATAACAAATATTACAAAACTGTTGAGATTAGGCTACTATAATATTATATACGTATTTAAACTAAACGTAATTTATATCTACTGGAGCACTATTTGATTTATTTTGGCAATAAAAAGGTCCCTTTCCATCACCCCTGTTTTTGAGTAGTTTTTATACTTCCATCCAAGAATGATTGAGTCCTAGTTAAATAGTGTTTTTTCTAAATTACTCATCTTATAGGATCGAGTTATTTAGAATTAACTTAGTATATTTAATTATTTGGAACCATTTAAATTAGGAATAAACAAAATGAACAAAACTTATTATGTTATCACCAGATATTGTATTTATGAGACTCTTTGTCTTATAGGCTATATTAGGACATACGTGAGTTTGTAGATTTAATTACGATTAATTTTATGTATAGCTGCCAATTCAAATAAAATTCAAAACACATTAATTTACACAATTTACCGATTTGATCTGATTGTTGCTACGACGAAAAATACCACATAGAAAATGTGTCGCTTTTATGCTGTGAGATAAATAAGTAGACGTCTAGGCCTTCTGTATTTCAATATTTTCTCGCATTATTCAAACAGATTATTTAAATTGATATTATTGTTTTTAGAACACAGACCGTGTGTAATGTCGTTGAAGACTGTGCCATATTGAAGTACTCTAACGAAACTAAACCAAAGAAATTAAGAATTTGTCTTGCACTGCAAGTTCTGAATACTTTTTTTTTGTGTTATTCGTCGTGTAAAAAAGGCCACAATAAAAACATCGTATGGAAATAGTTCCCGCCTTCGTAGCCAGCTTGTCTATGGAAGGCTGTACTTGAAAAATTGAAAACCTTACTTATATGGGTGGGGCTCAACAATGAAAACTACCTTACCCAATCACCACGGAGACTGCCGGCCAATGGGATCCACCTGACGTCACGATCGACGGGCGGAGCCAAGTGACGATGACGTCAGTGGCCCCTCCCCCCTCGTACAGTGGCGCTGCCTGCTTAGCGCTCGAAACTAATCGTCCCAAGCGGTAGGCTAGTGCGATTTGAGAGGGCCGAGTGAAGAGAGCTAGTTTCTATATTGTCTGTGTGTCTTAGGGTGTCTTTAGAAGTGCGTGCTTCTTTTTCTTCAAAAAGATTATAGGACTATAAGCTACTCTTCCTAAACATTAGATACGTAACTGCCATTTACATCATTATCCTCATCATCGTCATCAACTTTTCCTACAAGTGCATTGTGTTTGATTACTGATAAATTATCTTTTTATAGTCTATATATAATATCAATTTCGAAATTAAAGTAAAGTGATGCATTTTTAACTGTCTCAATTTTTTTTATCGATTTTAATTTGACAAATATTTAAACTGTTTTACTATTATTTTTTTTATGGATGGACTACGTCGATATTCTGCGCAACTGTCATCGTTTGTTCCGCTGACAAATGAAGTGTGAAAACTTGCATCTCATCTCAAAATGGATCTAATTACAGAAATGTAAACATTACTTCTTTTTTTTTTGTACGCACGCTCTTCATATGTTCTTATTTGTGTGAGTAGTGTAATTGGTGTGTAACTCAGTTGTAATTAGCCCGCCTATCATATGATGTGCTGAAATAATTGGAGCTATCGCTACGGGTTGCTTTTCTTAATAGCTGTAGACCGTTTTATTTTTTATAAACGATGATGATTATTTTTAGCACTTAAATTTATTACAACTCGGCGTATTTTCGGGCGCACATGGTTTGATGTGTTTGTTTAAAAAAAAAGTGATTCACGGGTTTTTAAAACTAATTTCTGGATTCTTTGTTAATATTTATGACTGTTTGGGAACACATGCAATATTTTCTATCGATAAACGCATTATTTTTATTCTTAGATCCAAGCCGCAAATTATTTATTAGAAACTTCCTTTATTTCTAAAAGATACAATTTATCGTAATGCATTTTGAAATTTAATTCAATATTACAACATAAGGTGAAAATTTGTCTTGGCGTTTTTCCACGTTATTTTGATAAACACGATTCATTGATTAACATTTTAACAACAAAAATTTCCTTAATTTTTTTAAAAATCTTTACTATCATGTCATCTGAAAGTAAAGTGTGTAAACTAGTGGTGGTTTTAAATACAAATTTTAGTTGATTAGATTTTTTCCTTGAATAATTAGTGAATATTTAATATTGAAGTCTCTAAAGACAAGCGAGTGGTTCGACGACATGTTTGTCGGTTACATCTAGGCTGTAAGGGGAAGAATCAACCACCTGCTATATCGGAACACGTGTGTGGCAGGAAGGAGAGACAGACAGACAAGTTGGGCTATCTGACAAACCATCTGTGCTGATCCACCCCTTCCAACAATGAAGAAGTCGTGCCAAACAAAGAGATAGCAGCCTTCTCCGGGCTGGGCCAGTATCTTGTCAATACAACCTCCGCGTGGCTCGCGCGTTTTGTCGAAACGTTCTTCGGTAGCGAGATACCAGCGGCTATGTTCTGTTGAGTTGACCGTTTGTAGAAGACTTTAGACTCGGAGGAATCTTCGCTCGCTTCATGAGTTTCGCGAAGAGCCGGTGAGACCCAACAAGGCTTCACTACGGCTTCGTTCAGCCTCAATAACCCGTTCTCGAGCGCTCAGTCGCCGACGACGAACCCAGGCTGCTGGAAGTCCTCGTTGACCATCGTGCCGGTCACCCCTCAGCCCGCCAACACGCTTAATTTCACGGACTTGGGTAGCCCCTTCGGGTCGGGTGCCGGGGGTGGCAGTGGTGGTTCAAACACCCCGACACCGACGAGTGGGATGGCCGCCTCCGACGGTCTGGACTCTGGTGGGGGGCAGCACCATCACCATCATCACCACCTCAACAGTGGGGGTGGAGGTCCACCCACCTCGCACCAGGACACCGCGACGTCCTCTAACGGGCCGACGGTGGTAAATTCGCCGGCGTCCGCCGTCAACAAGTCGGCGTTCATCGAGCTGCAGCAGCACGGCATGTCGGCGTACAACCCCATCCGGTACCACCACCCAGGAGCGGCGCACCACTTCGGTCACCAGGGCTCGCAACCGGGTGGTCCGCCCGGTCACCACCACGGGGGCATGGACCCCGGGGGTTTCGGCAGCCCCAGGTCGGCGCTGGGTGCTTACCCCTTCCCGCCCATGCACCAGAACTCCTACACCGGCTACCACTTGGGCTCGTACGCGCCGCAGTGCCCTTCCCCACCCAAAGACGGTGAGTGCCCCCTTAAAGTTATACCTTGTCTCTGACATTTACACCCTCATCAAACACCAAGTCGATAGAACATTCATTGATGTCTTCTTCTTGACCAGCCGTCGCGCTATTTACAAATATATACATTCGAGTCAACAAAAATATTCATCAATCTCTCCCTCTATCACTTAAATGAATTTTAATTCCCCTCTGACTAACTTGAATATCAAATTTAATTTAATATTAGCTCCTCGTTGTCATAAAATAAATCCGAAAGAGGTTAAATTCATGTGTCCGATTGATTATCATCTCTAAACATGAACGCAGGTAGTCAGCACTTAATAAATATTGTAACCTTCTGATCTTTGTAAGTCACACCTGTCATAACTTGACTCATAACTAATGCTAGACGATTACTTGAAGTGACGGCCATCTTTTGTTTTGTAGTGAGTGGAGCTCTATATTGTATAGAAACACGGGGAAGAGGGAAGGAACTGTGTGTTATTCACTACATTTTCATAAATAGATTACAATTTTAGAGAATTTTCACTTAAAATTTACAATCCAATTTTTTAGATAATTTTTTTTAGGGTTTGGGGGGAGTGGAGGGGGACATTCATAAACACAAAGACTACATTTTAAAGTTATTATAAATTGGCTAAATTTAAGGCTAAGGTTTGAAAAGTATTTGTGATTAATTTACATCTTTAGATAATTAAATTAAATATATCTTGGCTATGTAGTTAATCAAGTTGATCCGAAGCCTAGATGCTTACTAATTTGAGCAATTTTGCGTGTACGAAAGATTTGCTTGCATGGAATACGTACGCAAAAAAGTTTTGTTTTTGTTTAGCACTTTGCGTGCAAGTTTATGTTCTAAAGTTTGTGGAGAAATGTCGATATAATTAATGCAAGTGCAGCGTTCATTGTTAAAGAGTGCGGTGCAGCCGAGTTATTACTGATTTGAAATAAATATTTACCTTTTTCTGTTCCAAGACTTTTTTTCCCCCTAATAGTCTTTTCTATGCGCTCAGAGCCGAGCAAACTATTAATATTTTTTTTGTTTAACAAGAGCCACGTTAAGGGGGGTGCAAGGTGACACGAGAAAAGGTGAATGTTTTTGCAAATTTTATATCGAAACTTTTTTTTTTTGGCCCACATAAAATATTTCTCCCCTAGAAACATAATATAGTTTAATTTTATTCACACGGTCGCCTCAACAGTTGTTGAATGTCCATCAAGGGTGTCCTGGAATTAATTAATGGCAATTTTTTTTATCTTCATTTTAAAAAGTTCGTCACTTAATGTCACTATGCTCATGACAGATATTCAACAACTGTTGATATCAACATGTGAAGAAAATTAAACTAAACGCTGCAACTGGAGCAATATTTTATTTATTTTGGCCAAAAAATATTTTGCTATAAAAAACCGCAAAATAACTGGCCTTTTATCGCGTCCCCTTCTACTCCATTTTAAGGTTCAAATTTTGAGCTATCTTATTCCAAGCATCCACATTTTTATTCCTTACAAAATAAAAGGAATCATCGGAATTCCATAAAATGGGAAATTTTTCATCTTCGTCGATTGATTTCAGAGCTAATTGATTACTTGATTCAATTTTGAAAATGGGACGTATAGTCTACCAAACACCCATCCTACTCAAGCTTCTCTTACACGCTGAGCCCTGTGTGCGTAATATCCTTTGATCTTTTCGCTGAGACCGACAACAGACGGATCATGTTGTTGCTTGATGAAAAACTACGCATACATGTTTTCATTTGATCATCTTTCCACGTACACCGCTCGTGCGCGCAAAAATGCTTAAATCCGTACTTTTCTTGATGGCTAGTTTTGAGTTGAATGAATTATATCATTGAACAAGAATGACCATTGTCATAGATATTAAACGTTGAAAAAAACATCATATTTCCGCATCTCATTGCAATGGTCTAGGTTCCCCTATTTATATTGGGATTTGTAAGAATCTGTATGTAAGTTTTAGCTTGCGCAGTGCTAAAAATAGCCGTTCTTTCAATATCAAAGATTCTAAAATTAAAAATTGGTTTCCTTTTTCTCAAACCTGAATATAAGGCTATTTTAATCAAAAATAATTAATTTCGCTTCATTTAGTGTCGTCAGTTAGCTTTACTTTACTAAAAACAAAATGATTTCTATTTAATTATATAGCTATGATGGTTTGGCTATAATTATATCCAGCCTAATATATCAAGTCGTAATTTTGGGTCAAGATTTTAGTTTCTAAAATTATTTCAATAAAATATCTAAGTTATTTAAAACAGAACCATCGGAACCAAAATAATATTAATTTGAAATGATACTGACTTTTGATGAGTTAACCTCACAAAGGTTTAAACAGGACGTTTTGGTAGGAAAGTGACGAAAACAAAAAAGAGTCAAAATTGGATTCCTTTTGAAAGAGAAAATTATAAAAATAAAAACCTCTACCTACACAAATAGTATCGAAAATAATAAACTTAAAAAATATTCCACAAATGTTCATAAGAAAACTTAGCCTAACTTCAAGTTTACCGCTTAAATGAAGTATATAAATATTCAATAAGAGGTTAATAACAATTGCTATTATTTATTTTATTACTGTGTAATAATTAATATATAAATCTTCAAATAAACTAACTCCAGATATTTTATGTAGCACTTGATAATCTCTTTATAAATCTCTTTAGAAATAATGTACAAAAATAGGTTCATAATATATCACCTTTTTTAAAAGTAAGTTATGTATTTTTAGAGGTGCTAAGCACAGGTAGCTTCTATTATTGCCTGCCATATCCCAACTGCTATCACCCTTAGTGAAGGGCACATTTATATCTCACCGGGATTCAATCGGAGCTATCTTATAGATCCAATCGCGGTGCTACATTCCTATTTCCCCCCTCTTAATCAGTCCTGAACCCAATTAATTAATTTCGATCTATATTAATACTCTTAGTAAATAATGGTTAGTGGTTTAATATACAAGACAAAATTGTTGTATAAACCTGCATCAGTGGGCAGACGGACTAAACGTCAAACTTGTATAGTCTGGTTCACCTTTGATGGGGAGGTCGGTGCTCAGATCTCGGCCCAGTAATTGGGTTGGTTTTACTAAATGGATTCCCATGCTCCCTTCATGGAAATGCAGGTACATTTCCACTAAATGCTACCTTCTTCATCGTTAGTATATTCGTACGGTTAGATACAAATGAGTAGATAGAAGCGTCGAAAATAAAAATAATTCAAAACATTGAGAGTAAATATGGATTTTTAAAATTTATTGAAATAAAAATGTAAGGTTTGAAAATTAATATCAAATAATTTAAATCATTAGACAAGTAAATTTAAAAAAATCTTGGGATATAATAAGTCTACTATTTTATAGGCATAAACAAATACAAATATCAACCAGTTATATGATATTTTATCAAGTATAAATCATGAATTAAAAATATATATATGTTCCCGTAAATATAGGAGAATCTATCATATTTTACCATTTTACACGAAAAAAAAGTTAGTTATGTACAAAATATTCATCCGTTCATATAGTCTATTAAGTCACAATTACTGTTTGGTAAAATCTAAACATGTATCTTTCTACGAGTAGATGTTATCATTCATGGTAAAAAGCGTGTCCGCTGTTCCAATCAACAAAACACTCTCCATTAACGGAACTATATTTACAAAATAAATCTATTTTACAAAGTCACTGTCCGTAAGGTCATAAGGTTAATAACGATCCGTGCTACGTAAGAGATTGACCCGAAAGATCGCCGAGTCCATATTCACGATCCTTTAAGTTCGTACTACCTGTAGTCAATCAGAAGTTGTATCAACTTCTAGCTGGGGTGAGGAAGAACGCAAGATATTCATTTTCCGTAACGTAACACGTTCTATAACAAAAGAATTACTAGGTCCAAATGAATCAAATATACTTTCAGTAGATATGTTCAGTTTAATTTTGAACCTATAGTATTCTCAATAGATTTTGAATACTTTGCGGAATTTAAACAGTACTTTTTCCCTAAATTTTAAAAGTTTCTGTTCAGATTCCACTATTAATATGACAAATATTCAATAACTGTTGAGCTTACTACAATTATAAAACTAAACTATACATATATACTGATGTAATATATTATTTATTATAACCGAGTTTTATTTATTTTTTTATCAAAACTGCAAAAAATACGGATCATTATAACTTGAAGTACCTTCTACCACAGCTTGAATTTCTAATGACAGCCAAACGAAAGCAACAAAAGCTGCTAATAATTATTTGGTGATTTTTTTTCCAAACGTATTGTGTTTTCATTTAACAGAGTAATACGTTTATTTTTGTTCAAAGCGGCGTCCATGATGGACGTGTGCGATCGTCAGCTAATGCAGATGTGAAGTGGCTCAACCACAAACGTTATTCATATTTATATTGAAAAATGAAACCCTGGAATGAAACAGTTCTAGATATTCATGATAAGAGGTCAATGGTCATTTTTAAAGATGTGTTTGAGAATAGAAATAGCTTAAGGATGTTGCATGTTAGAGCGGTGAAACGGGCTGCAGACGTTTAGAAGTTCCGCATTGTTTAATAAGTTGTGTGATATATTTTAAAATCGTTTTCAACTGAATGTAAATAAAAATGGTCAGCAGATTTCTGACCAGTTGAAAAATTAAAATTTTTAGTTTAAAATTAAATAGATAGTTCTTCGATTCTTTACGCGAAAATTTGTACTTTTGAGATTAAAGTAAAAGATCAGAAACGGGTTGTTTTATAGGGTTTTATATAAGATAGACCTACCACACATATTTAAAAACATTTTAAACATAAAATTTAATTTTCTTAGCTGGCCAGAACTTTCGTATACATTTTGGTGAAAACAATATATAAAAAATCAAACCACTTGATAAATAATCAGGGATTTCTAAACGTCAGAAACTCTTCTCAGTGCTATAACATGTAGCAAGCACCCTCAGGGATTATAAGGACGTTTAATATAACTTGCCCGTTTTGGTGGCCGTGTGGTCTAACGCGCTACTCTCCCAGTAGACTAGACTGCCGATGACGGTGAGATCGAGGTTTGAATCTTTGTCAGGTGTACTGAAAGGGGGATATTTACACTTCCTCTCCAGGAAAATGCGGGTACACTTCCTATAGATATAATTTTACTAATCTCTAAAACCATTAGCGTAATTAATACATGAGTGCATAGCCCGAACGGATAGTAAGACGCGGTGCTAATATATATACATATGCATATATGTATATAGCTTCTAAGGATAAGGAGTATGTAGACCAGACAGTAGCACTTTTAACCAGCATTCAGGAACATATAGTAGCGGGAATGGTTTGTTTTACCATAATCCCTCTTCCTACACCACCCCGCGCTTATTTGGTCAGAAAGTATCCTTCAGAAAATAAAAGCATATTTTTTGCGGTCAACATTTATACCATTTTTACTATATTGTATTATTATTATATATTGATAGTATCTATCAATAGTGACAGCTGCTAATCACAGGACTTGACGTATGAATAGGTGAAAGTAGATCTAGTAACTTTACTAGGTTCTTCCTCCTATGATGATTTGATTTTACAAATAAGTGGAACTCGGACATGCTTATGATTGTTGAGACGATTGGTTACAAAAACAACCATTTAGAGAAATTCTGACTCAAATTATGATGGCAAAGAAACTTTTTCTCTCTACGAGGAACTAAAACAGGTGAAAGGCAGGTGATTCGGAGCTCACTATAATTGCAATCCCTGGCGCTGAATACCTTTAGTTAAACGTAGTTCTAATAACAAACTCGCGGGTTATTTATGATATCCGTTTATAGCTTGGGACTAGACATATTCCATTGTCTAATAGCCTAGGTTTAGTTAAATGGAAAAAAATTGAATATGTGTTTGAACGATATCTTTATAATGTTTAGATTTTAAGTTGGGATTGAAGAAAGCGCGTTTTAAATTCTATATTTTTGCAGTTTTTTGAAGAAAAACCTTCCGGACCCAAATAAATAAAAGATTTATGAAAAAGAAACGTTTTAGTTTAATTTTATACACATAGCAATCTTGAAAGTTCTTGAATATTTTGAGCATCGCAGAAATTGACAGTAATTTTTTCCTCTCGTTCATAAAGTTTCGGTTCAAATTCTGTCGTGGTGCTAAATAATATTCAAGAACTGTTGATATCACAATATGTAGCAAATTAAAATAAGGGTATCTTGCTCTTATTACATTTTAAATATATAATTTGTAACTTAATTATATCCATAACAGTTTAAATATTTTACATCCCTACCAACCACACTAATGTGTGATTCAAATGAGTGAAATTTAACGTATTAGGGTATAATCCGAACGGGTAGTAAAATTCGGTGCCAAATATTATTAGTTAACTTATTTTTGCAGTTTTTATAGCACATGTTTTTGACCAAAGTAAGTAAAATATTGCTATAGTAGACACATTTAATTTATTGTTTCAACTCTAGTAAACTTAATAGTTTTTTAAAATTGATCATAGGCATCGCTAAATAACACCAACTTTTTTCTTCTTATTTCTGTTCAAATGCCTATCTTATGTATAAAAAACTAAATCAACTACTGAAGCAATACTTTATTTATTTTGACAATTTTTTTTTATAAAAACTGAAAAATTATTGAATTTTTACCTGCATTCTCTTCCACATCAGGTTAAGATGTAAAACTGTTTTTTTGTGAATATAAGTTTACTTGGATATTTTGCTTACTTATTTTATGCAGATACTAAATTAAATCATTCTAAATTCTAAATTAATAGTACGAGTAAGTGAACGAATTTATTGTCTTATCTAGTGAAAATCTCTCGAAGAAAATCTCGGATGGTTTTATTTACCAAATATTTATAACGTTTCAATCATATAAGTCAGATACTTTAGCTCAGTCGGTAGCATGTCTCATTATTTAACTAAGTATTCCGGGTTCGATTCTCAGCTAGCCGAAAATTTAACATTGGTGAAATGTGAGTTTTTCCTGGTGGCTTGGGGATGGATGTTGTTTCTGTTCTAGGTTTAAGTTAGTTTATAATTGGTGTGCTGTCGGTTCAGAAAGTGCATGTTAATACCTCAAATAAAATAGTTTCAACCATATACAGCATATTTTTATAATTTAGAGAATACACACAACATTGTAGTATTATTAAATAATATATAACTTATTCTCCTAGTATTATTATTAATTTGTATCCTTATCTCTTGTATACTTTATCACAATATGTGTTTTAAGAAAAATCTGCAATCCTGAATGAACTTATGATATAAACTAAATGTTTATCAAAAGCTAATATATAATATTTATATATTAGAAATCTTACACATGTATTTACTAAAATATCAAAATAGACCAGGCATATTTAATAATTAATATTTTAAGGTCGATAATAAGCCGTTAAAAACCATTTAAATATATATGTAGAATCAAATTAATGGATATGTACTGTACCTAAATTGAGATGGAATTTATTGGGCGTTTAGATCAGTATTTTTACAGAATTTACATAAAAAACATTTTAAGCAAACTAAATTAAATATTTCTTCAATAGTTACGATTAGTTTAGCTTTTATATTAAATAGTAATCTTAACAGTTCGTAAATATTTGTTACATTTGAATATATACATTTTTAACTAATAAAAAAGGTCCTGTTAAAATTCCGCGTACTCATGACAAATATTCATGAACTGTAAATATAATAATGTGTAGAAGGTTAAACTAAACGTAGGCCTATCTTTTTTTTTAAAAAAGAGCTTTGGTAATAAAACTATAAAATATGGACCTAAGCTTGAGTTTCATTCCATTTCATTTTAAGGAAAATATTATTAGGCTTTAGTAACTAATTTAACTTTTAAGCTAAAAGCTATCATAGCTATCACTATCATATTCAAATTTAAAAAGAAAAATAATTCACCTTCATCACAAATCTTGCATTTCATTCTTGACACTGTACTAAATAAATAACTATTCAATAGAATTCGTTGTACTTGAGTACATTTTTTAGAAATATTCTTAATGATAATCTTAAGTTTTATATCTTAATCTATGTTTTTTAACCTAACAATTTATTTATTTTTATGAATCGTTTATTGATCATATATTTAAACTTTAAATATTGTTACAGTTTCATTATTTAGTTCTAGGCCTATTATTATAGAAAACATTTAAACATTACAATTCATTTAGTCAAAATAGTCTACAAAACCACATTTATATGTTTGTATTTTATTAGATTGGTCACATTATAAAGTAATGTATATAATTATTACTACTGAATGTTTTCTAAATTTATAGTAATATCTAGTTTAGTACAATATTTATATAATGAAGCCTTTGCGAATAAATTACACTAATATGTTTACCACTATATTAGAATAAACCGATGCTCTGGATCATATTATAAGATTATATTATATCTCCAGTACAACGTAATTCAAAAAGTAAATAATGAAGAACGATCACTTCAGCCGATAAAGTTTAATGTAATAACACTAAAATGAAAACTGCTTTGGTGGCCGTAAGGTCTAACGTGCTAATCTCACAGTAGATTAGACTGCCGATCACGGGGAATTCGGGATTCGAGTGTACTGAGGGAAATTTTTTTCAAAATGGTTTTCCACTCTACCTACACGGCAATGCGGGTACAAGTCCTATAAATATAGTCTTTCTCATCCCTAGCCCATTAGCGTAGTTATAACATATTGTATGACCCGAACGGGTTTAAGACGCGATGCTAAAAAAAATAATCTAAATTGAAATACTTCCTCTAGGTTCTATGTACCTTACATTTTGCTGTCTATTTTATCTCGACTTTAATTTACCAAGGAGTCGTTAGCTCCCTATTTATTAACGCCTTTTATTTACTGCCTATTTAAATTCGAATACAAACATATATAAATATCAATACACAACTCTTGGGTGAGACACAAATATTTGTTTGGACAAAGTCGGGTGACAAAATATTATTTTGAGACTTTTCCGGTTCTTAAGTGAAGTATTGACGGAACCAAGGCACCAAGGAACCTAACCAACACACCCCTCCACGCAAATTAGGGTACATTTAGTCTAAATTATACCTTTCACATATTTATTCCAAAACGGTCTAGTTTAATATGGATACCCTAAATGGTCACAGGAAAAAAAACTCTTATAATAGTGCCTGGAGAGGAGGGTGAGTTATTTAAAGTCAAATGCACCAATAAATAGAATGGGAGACCGTATTACAAACACGCAAGGGATTAAATCCCGGCGCTCCTTATCAGACTAGTCCTGCGGTGGAAATATTTTGTTTTAGTCATTCTGTTACCATTTCACAATTCTCTAACGTTATGTGTATTTATAATACTCCTAGAGAAATCAAGTTTCCATAAACATCCTTTATTATTCTTGTGTTTTCACACTGTCTTAGTCCCAGTTCTGATTGGACGCTTCCTATTAACATTATCAACAGCTTCAATATGTCTTCGAACCTTGAAATGCAATGCATGATGGTAATAGCTAATGCTCTATCTTGTTCTTTATTCATACACTGAAGTGTTTTGCAATATGCTAAATGTTTGTTACCGATTTTCTCATCACTTACAACAACAAAAAACTTTTTGTTTTTAATTTTAACCATATTTGATAGAATTTAAAGGGATAAAAAAAATGCCACTTTATCTAAGACACATCTTCATATAAACTGATCTAAGCAGAACCGACGATTAAATATCTATATCATAGGGATTCGTGGAATGAAGTGGTTTGAAAATTAATACATGTCTTGAACGTAGGCTATTAACACAATAACAACAGTTAATATCTACCTCAATTATTGCACACAAGTTGGTGTACCCGCCCTTAGCACGGTGATTCTATAAAGTAAGTTTGTTCTTTTTTTGTAAGCTATATGAAATTAACCACAGAAAAAAGTAATCAAATCTCAAGTTACGTTTAAATATTAATCCTTCATTGGTTTGGATTGTGTTACAAAACGCAAAAGTAGGTTGACTTAAACACAATGTCAAAATACATAATTTGAACATTTGTTAAAAGCTGAAATTTATTTTGAAGATAAAGTTTTAAGTTCTATATGCTCAATATTTGAAATCTTGATGGCTGGTGCTAATAAAATAAATGGTGCTGAGCTCCGCATGGACTTTCTCGCTTCATTGTTTAAAAATAGACATATTTACTCAAAACTCGTATGTGAACTGTAATAATATACACTTGCAAACCTGAACAAAAATTGCGATATACTTACGTAAAGCATTTTTTGACGCACGGTTTTAGATTTTATAATTTTAATTTTAAAGAATTAAAGTCCTCATTTGTATATTTGGATCAATAAAAAAGCTCGGTATTGGGTCCACAAGGGTCAACACTTCGTATTACAATTTCGACTTCCGGTTAAATTTTCGACATTTTATAAGGGAATGCACATCTTATAGTTATCGCATTGCTATTAAATTCCTAATTTCTAATTTTTGACCAATAAAATTGGTAAATATTGACTATTGAATATAAAATTATAGAGACAGATCATTGCTGTACTCTTTTCAACTAAAGCGCACAAAATTGTATTAATATATTTGCCAATATCTCAGAAACTATTGGATTTATAGAGATATATTTCAAATACAAGTTTTTTTAATAGTACTACAATTTTGCAATGATAAGTTGTTTAGTATCCCAAATAGTTTCGGTTAAATGGAAATTTCCACTTCTGTAAAGTACCTTAAAGTAATTTTTATGGGGAAATGAACGTAGTCATTTTATTTACAATCTTAATCAACGACTAGATACGAATTTTAATCAAAATCGTTAAAGCCGATTTTAAGAAAATATTTTTATTTCTTTTTTCGCCCTTCTTTAAACAACTCTTAAATTTAGGGTTAGCCAAACACACAGACGGCGTTGCAAAAATCACTTTTTAGGGTTCGGGAGTCATGAAACGTCGACATCAATCAACTTATCGGGTTAGCTTTTTTTTTACAATCGCAATTCTTTACCTTAAGTGTTCGAAACGTTAAGAAAAAAATATAAATTTGTGTATGTGTATAGCTTGAAAATTATTGGTTTTATAAAAATATATTTCAAATAAAAGATTCTTATTATAATTAGACCTACATGTTTGCAATGGTAGTTAATTTCATATCTCAAAGAGTTACGGAGATAAAATAAAAAAATAGAATTTACGCATCAGACCTTAACCCTTAAAGTCATTTTAACGAAAAATTGAGAGTAGCCATTTTATTTGTAATATTGATTATGGCTTAGAAATGAAATTTAATCAAAATTGTTCGAGCCAAATAATTTGATAAAATCGATTTTTTCTCTTTTTTATTAGCACCGCGTCTTACTACCGGCTCGGTTATGTAGAATTACACTAATGGGTTAGGGATTAGGAAGGCTATATGTAAAGTAAGTGTACCCGCATTTGCGTGGAGGAGGGGAAAACCATTTAGGAAAAAACTACCTTCAGTACAACCGACCGAGATTCGAACCTTGATCTCCCCGTCATCGGCAGTCTAGCTTACTGCAAGAGTAGCGCGTTAGACCACGTGGCCATCAAAGCTGCTTGGAATGTAACTTTAATTTACAATTTCACTTCTTAACAAAATATATTAACTGTACTCCCTTTACAAAATATTTTCTAATAACTATCGTAACTAGTTAAGTAACATTATAACTTTCAATATAAAATAAAACTAGGTTCTAAAACACGCAACCAACGGTTTGAACCAAC
Source organism: Timema genevievae (assembly GCA_902155825.1). NCBI lineage: Eukaryota > Metazoa > Arthropoda > Insecta > Phasmatodea > Timematidae > Timema > Timema genevievae. The sequence continues at coordinate 148,259 of CABFWO010000083.1, forward strand.
TAGTGTTTTTAATCTCTTCACAGCTATTCTTTTATTACATACGGGTATTTCAGAAGCAAATAAATGAATCCTCTGGGAAGGTATCGGAGCCATATATGTGATCCTAGCTACTCATTTACAACACTATTAAATACATTTTATTGCAGCATTAATTTTCAATTTTTAAAACAGTGGCGCTCCACCATAAAAAAAAAAGCTCTGCCTTATTAATAGTTTTAAAATACAAGATATAGCACGTGTAGTTTTAAAGTTTTTTCCTTTCCTACTCTTAATATTTTGGACAGAGCTTTTGGGTGGCCCTTAAACCACTATTGTTTTATTATTAATGAATCACGCACAGTTTAACGCGTAGTCTACATTTATTACATTTTATTTGACTTGCGTGCACGTGTTTTGTTAACCATTATAATACATTTACCATTTTCCGGATAAATCGTATGTACTGTACCTATTTAATACTGTGCAAAATGACGTGGAAATTATTTATAAACATACATTATTTACTATCCGGGACCTTAGTTCAGTTGGTAGAGTGTTTTCCTACTGATATAAGGGTACCGGGTTCGATTTCCGGCATGGCCGAAAAATTTAACCTTGGTGAAATATGAGTTTAACCTTTTGCATTGATAAATTATCGTCCGGAGACTGGAAGTTGTGCCTGTCCTGGTCTTAAGATAGATTATGAGGCATATGAAGCTACGACAGACCTAGCAAACCGGTAGTGGAGAATATATAACTGACCTAGACCATAGGCTGGAAACAATAACAGATGTAAACATTGTTTACTAAAAAAAAAAGTCGTGTTTCCTACAGCTTAACTACTTTTTTTATAAGTGAAATAGTGAATTTGCTTACAGATAGTATCTAATACGTTATTGGCGGGCCTATCTTAAATCTAGGACTAATCTCAGAAAGTATGATTAAATCTGTGACTACAAGAGAATTTTTTCTTTTAACAAGGAGATTCATTTATCCGCTTCTTAAATACAAGTATATAATAAAATAATAGCTGTGAAACCTGCTTCGATGCGTGTTGGTTCTCGTGTTGGAATAGACTTCCGATGACAGGGAAATCGGGGTTAGAATCCCGGTTGGCTATACTGAGGGTGGTTTTCCACTCTGCCTCCACGCAAATGCTAATACATTTCCTCTAAATAGCACCATATTGATTCCAATATCACTAGTTTAAATATGTAGATAGCATTAGCATGGAGATAATGGTAGTAGAACCACAGTGCTAAATATTATCTAGATTATAGGAAAATCACCCCCAAAACATATGGTCAAGATTTGAACCTTGACCTTCCTGTAACTGGCAATTCACTCTATTATCAGACTGGCGCCTTAGATAGTATGGCAACCGGTGCTGTTAAGTGCTTATCTTTGTGCTCATTATTGGTTGATTTATTTCATTTTTAGTATCTCAAGACCAAGGTTAAACTTATTGTGAATGAATTTTAGTTTACAAAATTATACAAACGTATAGAATGAGCAACTGACGTAAGTCTAGTATTTCACTTGTGTTACTCATTACAGTCCTTCATATCTCTCAGTATAAAGGTTAAACTTATCGTGGATGAACTATAGTCACGCAGTATATCATTTCTCCCGTGCTAATCATTACAGTCCTTCATATTTCTAGGTATAAAGGCTAAACTTATCGTGGATAGACTATAGTCACACAGTATATCATTTCCCCCGTGCTAATCATTACAGTCCTTCATATTTCTAGGTATAAAGGCTAAACTTATAGTGGATAGACTATTGTCACACAGTATATCATATTCCCCGTGTTAATCATTACAGTATTTCTTCATATCTCTCGGTATAAAGGCTAAACTTATAGTGGATAGACTATAGTCACGCAGTATATCATTTCTCCCGTGCTAATCATTACAGCCCTTCATATCTCTCGGTATAAAGGCTAAACTTATCGTGGATAGACTATAGTCACACAGTATATAATTTCCCCCGTGCTAATCATTACAGCCCTTCCTCCAAATCTGTCTTGTTCAGAACCTCTATGCTTGGATTCCACCAGAACATTTGCTCTTTTCACGTCGTCCCCTCCCGGAGTGCTTCCCGACCAAACACTAGGGTGTGTATGATGTACGAACAAGGTGAGACCCGGTCCCTGGGGTGTCGGGTTTGGACCCCTGTGGCTTCATTGATGGGGGGGGGGGGC
>CABFWO010000083.1:150453-219311 GCA_902155825.1 Timema genevievae
GGCGGGGTTAGGGGCATGATGTAGGGAAACTGGAGGCGTGGAGGAAATGATTACCTCGTCTATAAAACACACACGGATGGTCGATAGTCCAGCGCGACTAACTTAAACGTGGTCAACAGCAAGAATAATGTGGTGGACTCCAACACGACTGGACTAGTTTTTTAAAAAGTGGATTAAGGGTATTTGTTCCAAATTTTCCCAAAGGAAGGCTGACAAATAACTTTTAACCTAATCCTCCACATCTCGTTTCTTTAGCTAAGAAAGTGTCACGTTGAAGACATTCATTGCTGGAACTTGAGTGTGATTATAAGATTGTTCTAGATCTACTTGCTAATCCAAGATACCTTCTAAAACAATGTGTTTTTTATTTATAAACACAGTTTTGTCGTATTTAGACGTGATAAAAATGAAGGATCATTCATTACTCATTAAAACTCTATAGTAAAAACCTAAGCTGAAATGACATTGTTAGTTAAATTCTTATAAGCCAGGGTCGATAAAACCTTATTTTCTTGTGGTCACTAACAAAATGTTGGATATTACGAGGGATGTACTGAAAATTCTAGACAAATCAAATACATCAAATACTTAAGGAGCGGTTGAAGGAAAGGAAATTCAATATTACTATTTCTTACAGTTTTTATGGCAAATAAATGTTACAGTGTATTGCACAGACTTTTTCGCTCTTTCAAATAAAAATGAAGATATTTACTAAAAACTCGTAACATATGTGAAACAAAATAATATAAATAGTTGCAGAAATACACCACCAAAAAGCATAAATAAAATAATATACACTGTCACAGAAACATTGAGAAAAGAGGAACCAAAGACATAACAATCAATTTCCCATTTAAAATATAGCCATAGTAAATTAATGTGCTAATTACTCAGAAACTAATGGAAAATAAATACTTAGATAGCTTTGAATGTGGTGTTGGAAAAGACTTGAGAAGAATAGGTTGACATACAGGGTGACAAATTAATAGGTCCTAAGAAGAATGGGTGAGAAGAGAACCCTTTTGGATCGGACACATCCTTAGGAGGAAGTGTCTTCTCCACAACCTCATATAAGGCAATGTTGAGGGAAAGAGAAGCTTAAGAAGTAGGAGGATTAATATATTGGATGACTTGAAGGAAAGAAGAACATTCTAGGATCTCAAAAAGGAGGTAGAGGACAGGGCGTATTGGCGATCTAAGTTCACTGACAAAAGGAATGGACACAGCACCTAATAATAATAATAATAATAATAATAATAATAATAATAATAATAATAATAATAATAATAATAATAATAATAATAATAATAAATAAATGGTTTTACAAAAAAAATTAATGGTCCTACATATTTTCTACTATAATTTATTTCGTGTCTCAAATATATACGGAGTTATGATCAAAATTGTAAATTTCTACTTTTGTAAAGTACCTTCAAATTTATTTTCACGTGAAAATGAGAGTCTCCATTTTGTTTGTAATATTAATTAATGCCTGGATACGAATTTTAATTAAAATTATTAGAACTGATGTTGATAACATTGATCTGTTCTGTTCTACTTTCTCGCTTAACTAATCTACCCTTAATTTTATGGTTATAGAAATCTAATTCCAAAAACTCCTCGAGGGAACCTTATTAAAACCCTAGATACAAAGTTTTAGCCAGATTTGTAAAATGGTTTGGCTCAAGGTCGAAATACGGACACACAGATAGACAAAGAGAAGTTTGCAAAACTACTTTTTCGGGTTCAGGGCCTCATGAAACGTCGACATCCATCAAAATATCGAGTAAAGAGTGTGTTTTTTTTTTACCATCTTAATACCTTCTCTATACAAGGGGTCATGAGACAGTAAATACAGTAATTCTAGATTAAATAAATCAAAATGGCATCAGTAGAGAAAAAACTCTCTACCCGCTTCGGTGGCTGAGTCTTCTAAGACGTCATTCTCGCAATAGACTAGGCTGCCGATAACGGGAAGATTAAGGTTCAAATCTCGGTTGGGTGTACTGAGGGTGGTTTTTCTTCTCTCCCTCCACACGAATGCGGGTGAACATTCTATAAAATAAAACCTTCGCAATCCCTAAAAATATGGGCCCAATTAGTATATATGTTATAGTTGGATGTACTGAGCGTGCTTTCCCACGTGTATTTTATCACTGTGGTTTCCGCAGTACCTCTTCGTTCTAATTCATATACTTTTCCTCTAAAACTACCTTTCTTGGGATTAAACCATTACAAAAAAATACCTCGTGATAAAACGTACCAATAAAAATAACATAATATCGACCTTCCTTTTAAAGACAACCTTTTGAATTGATGGTTCTACGCTTCAGAGCCCGAAGTGAATTTTAAATCAAAAACCTAGTGTATGTTTATGTTCAGAAATAAATATAATTCACCAGTAAAAAAAATAAAACATTCAAAAAAAAAAACAAAAAAAAACGGGCATGAAATAATCAAAGGCTCGTGGAACCAGTCCTAATACAATAGGAGGCTGTTGAAAACTTAGGTCAACTTGCCAAAAGAACTTATCCGCTCCGGAGAAATATTATTGCGCCTAATTACTTCATTATGAGTGATGGACAGAAAGCATTTTATGACGTCTCTATAGAACGGGAGCTACATCGTTAAAAAAAATAAATCACGAAACTATATGAGAGGGAGTCTTAATAATAATAGTAATAATTATTGTACTATAAAATATGGTGGTAAATGTGTTATGTGTCGGTCCTTTTTGTAGGTCTATTATTAGTAAAATTTTATTAGGTTTGCTTTGGATTTTTACGGTTGTTTTTAACGCTTTTTCTTCTGTTGCCAAATTTTCAAAGTATCACTACTATTTTATTATTATTATTATTATTATTATTATTATTATTATTTAGCACCGCGTCTTACTATCCGTTCGGGTTATACGCTTAAGTACTAATTACGTTAATAGGCTGGGAATTGGGAGGGTTGAATACAGAGGTAGTGAACACGCATTTGCGTGGAGGGAGAGTAGAAAACCATTTAGGAAATACCCCCAGCTCACCCGACCGAGATTCGAGCCTCGATCTCCCCGTCCTCTGCAGTCTAGCTTAACACAAAAATTGTGCCGTTAGCTAACTACACCAACGAGGTGGGTAGTATTACTATTAATACCCTAACCTGACGGTCAGGGTTGGGAAGACTGAAAGGATTACCTGGGTCACGCTGAGGTTTAATTAATATTTTTTTAAATAAATCATATTTTTCTTCAGTACAATTTTCTACATTTCTTAGATATTTGTCAAGCTTAGTAGCACTTGACCAGAGATTTTTTGAACGGATAGAAAAAGTCCTGGTTGAATTACGCAATATCCATGACAGATATCCAAGAACTGTTAATATTAATACGTAAAAAAAAAGAATTAAATTCATCCACCGGGGAAAAATGTATTTCTTTTGACCAAAATGATTTGGCATAAAACTGAAATAATATAGACCTTTACTTGAATTAACTTATATTCCACCTTAGTAAGAATTCATTGTAATAATTAATGGTTTGTTTTACATTGATGACTTAATTTATTTAATTAAAGCTATTTAATATAATTAGGGCAGAAAATGTTTCGGGAACACACCAGCGTTTGCCTGGAAAAAGTATTAGAATACAATTTTTAGTAGTAAAAAGAAATTAAAAAATATATATATAGTCTGTCTAACCACGCAACTGTAAAACTTGAAAAACACAAGGAATGTTTTGAGTCTGTAAAATAAAAACAGGACTAGTAATCAAGTAGAAATACTGAAATATTTGTTAATTTGGGACATTTAACTGATACCTTAAAACATTTTGTCTTTAGATAAACGAAAAAGTCAACTGAAGAATTATTAATCACGCTGATTCAAATATATATATATATATATATATATACCCCTTAAGGTGGAGATGTAGGAGACGAGAGAAAATACCAGTGATTTTGCAGTTTTTATAGAAAAACTTATTTTTTTGGTCAAAATAAATCAAATATTTTTCCAGTAGAAACATTGAGTTTAATATTCTTCACATGGTCACCTCAACAGTTGCTGAATATCTGTCAAGGGTGTCCTGTAATTTCATGACAACTTTTTCTCTTCATTTAATAAGTTTGTCATCTAATGACGCTATGCTCATGACAGATATTCAAAAACTGTTGAGGCCATCATGTGAAGAAAATTAAACTTATTATTTTTATAGAAGAAATATTTTATTTGTTTTGACCAAAAAAAAAAAGGGGGCTTCCTATAAAAACTTCGAAAACACTAGTCTTTCCCAGCGTTTCCTACATCCCCTCCTTAAGCATCCTAACAATGTCTTGTGATGAGTACAGTTATTTTACAGGTATTGAGTGACCACTACAGGTAACTTAACTTGGCGTATGAATAATGTGAAATTAGGTCTGGTAACTTTTTCTAGCTGTCAGTTAAGATTCTTCCTCTTCATATTGATCTGTACTTTGTTCGGAGCGACATGAAACTATACCTTGCAGTAATTATTATTTCTACCAAGTCTCGTAGCTGTGGTAAGTAGAAATGGTAGACATGGACCGGGTAATATTATGTTGCGCCGGTAGCTAAGGAAACTAAGACGATTAATCTTCTTGGTAAAAATCTGTGGCGACAGGACGCCAAGCTAGTATCCGCTTTCTTTGTCATGGCCCGCTGAAGTCCTCTGAGGGACGGTTACCTAACGTCGATTGTTTTTGTATCGTAGTTATTCGTCGAGATGAAGGAAATTGATTCGGCTTTTACAGAGTTCGAGTGAAAAATCAATGACGAAGAATTTGTCATAATGAAATATATTTTCATTATTTTTTTTGCAAGATTTCTGATAATTCTTATTAATAGTTCCGCAGTTGATATGTTTTATTGTAATCTTAATTACAATTTTAAACATACTATTAAAGAATACAGTATTTTTTGTAAACTTTACCAAGTGTAGGTCACACAAGATTGTATTTACTACCCAATTAATTCATAATATATGATATTTTAGTTTTAAAACGCATCTGTAACACACAAACATATTTGTATGCGGTGAACATTGAAAACATTTTACTACATTTTTATTATTATTTGATTGGTATTAATAATATTCATCAAAAGTGACAGCCTCATATTACACGACTTGACGTATGAATATGTGAAAGTAAATAGATTAACTTTTATAGCAGTTAGAAAGACACTTTCCATGAAAATTATACAGTTAATAAGTGACGATTTGACAATTCCATCACAGACGCCACTTGAAACCATGAATAATACTGGGAATTGACCAAACCTAGATATATCAGTGGTGGCCCATTGGTCAGCCAAGACAAAGGTCCCAGTTTTGATTCTCATGTCTAGGTGTTATTTAAACATATAATTAAATCATTATAACTGTTATAATGCTCTAGATTTCCTGAAGCTTAGTTAAAACTTAGTTATACAAGGAAAGCGCAAGTTAATGGTAGGTATTAGGCTACATTATGATATAAAGCGGGAGAGAAGCCTATTGTAGAACGATAATTATTTGAATATCCAACCAACCAAATCCCCCCCCACCCGCCCCCCAACCAAGACCCCACTCCTCCATTTCCATTCGCTTATTCAGTCCACGTGGTCATTATTTCTGTCTACTAATTTCTAATTTCTAATTGATTATTTATTTATGTTTCCAATATTTAAAAAGTGTTGTTTTATTAATATTATTATTACTATTATTATTATTTTAACAATATATTATAATTGTGTTTTTCCATGGATAGGATTTTTTTCTCTCAATACAACAATCTGAATTTTCGATTATCTGAGGCATCTATATCCAGAGTTAGCTCTAATAGTCGATGTTCTATTTTATTTCTTTTTATCTTAGCGGTATGAGACAAGCTTCGCTACTACCATCGAGAAAAACATTGAATACTCCCTTCCCCCTCTGCCATGCTGTCAGAATGTACAGTACAACAAACTAAAATGAATGAAAATACTTTATTTTTTTAAATAGATATTAGCGACAACGCGCTCAGTAAAGATTACCCAACTTCAACTACCGCTTTTTAACCAATGTGTAACGCTAAATTAAATGAAAAGAATATCCGAAAGTAGTATTTAATATTTGAGGGAAATCGAGTGTTATCTTTTAAATGTAACATAATTAGTAAATATTCAACCTATGCCAGACAATGGTGATATTGTCACGGCTCTACAGTGCTGGCAGTACAACTGATTGACTACACTTCACTAGTAAGGATTAATTCTTCTCCCTCCTTTTGGTTAGCACTGTTACTTTCATTTCATGTCTCATGTACCCGTCGTTTACCCTGAAAGGTAGCAAACTTACCTTGCTTTGTTTCACTATGGCGCAGTTTATAAAAAAAGGGTCTATAGTGTAGTTTATCAATATGATGCTGCTGCTATTCAGGGCAAACAGAGTGTACTAACTATTATTATTAGTAGCACCGCGTCTTACTACCCGTTCGGGTTATACGCACTTACGCTAATGTGCAATGGTAGGGTGATTGTGAGATGAAATGGATGACCTACAGTTTAACGTGGAATCCGAACCACGGTGGAGGCCTGGCATTCCTCACATTCACAAGTTGTGATTAATACACGTCTTGTCAGAGGTGAAGGAAGGGTTTGGCAATCAGATAAATCTGCGTCGGGACCGAGGATTGAACCCCGGACCCTCAGCACAGAAGTCTGACACCTTACCCCTAGACCACCAGGTCACCACCAGTGTACTAACTGTAACTATAGTTTTTCATTTATTGTAAACTCAACTATTTACCATTAGTCTGTTGATAACATAATCACATGTGACCTCAGCCTAACAAATTTTGGCATTAGTTATGACTGGAATATTGTTAAAGGGTGAGTTTTTTTAATCTGTAGTTTTAACGATTTAGTGACACGTGTGTCGTAGAACACAAGTAATATCTTAACATTCGAGTATCCTAATTATCAGGGGGGGCTCTTAAATGAATGTCTCCTATTTATTTCCACTGAAACTACAACAGATAGTGGGAGCAAAATAACAGCGTTGTATAGAGCAAGTTGTCAATTACAAGACACTATTTTGTTCACATAGTCACCGCTATACATTTTTGCCAGCGATGAATAAGAATCTGCATGCCACGTCCGTAAAGATCTACACCAAAGGAAGCGACCCACTTTTTCACAGCTGCCCCATTACGGCGTCGTTGTTGGGAAAATGCTACCCGCATAATCCATCTTTCATCAGCCAAAACAGATGGAAGTCAGAAGGCGCCAAATCTAAACTATATGTTGAGTGTGGTGTGACATTCCGGCCAAAAGTTGTAACGTGGTTTATTATCTTAAAAACAGTATGGGGCCTGGTATTATCGTGCTGCAAGTGAAAGCTGTCTTTTTCTCTGGCCTGTCTCTGGAAATCGGGCCTTCAGCTTAGTCAGCGTCGCGATGTAGGGATCATAGTTGATGGTTTGTCTGGGTTCCAGAAAATCCAGGAGAATCACGCTTTCTCTATCATAAAATACATTACACATCACTTTATCCGCTGATGGCTGCGTCTTGAACTTTTTATTTCGTGGGACGTTTGCATATCGCCACTCTATGGACTGTCGTTTTGATTTCCGGCTCGTAGTGGTGACGTCACTGGTGATAATTCGGTCCAGGAAACTGTCACCTTTATCCTCGGTGTAGTCCAGCAGGTTCTTACAAATTGGCATTAGGTGGTCTTTCTGTTTTTATGTGAGCACTCGTGGGACCCGTCTGGCATAAATTTTGCGAAATACTCACGTTGCCAACATCGTTTATAACGTAATGAAGCCATTGTTGAGCTCCGTACACAGTTCCCTGGTAGTAATAGGACGATTCGCGTGGATGACCTGTTCGAGGTGCTCTTCATTTTGTGGGCTGACAGCTGTGCAAGTCTTCCCGGAACGTGTCTTATCTCTCTATCGCTGTTGCCACTGCTGAAATGCCCCAACTCACCGCCTCACTATACTCACAGGCACTGTTTGATCTCCATAAACGTTCAGCAAGCCTTGATGAATGGCAATGGGGGCAATTTCTTCCCCATATAGGAATTCAATGGCACACCTCTGCTTCGTACACTTCCTTGTCAAACGCCATTTTGTTTATACTGTTCCCTGCTGCTATCTGTCACATGGCAACAGAAATTGCAAGATATTGGCGGGAAAGCTCAACCTCTACCACCATACAATCTACATCCGTCTCTGACGTCGTTGGCCAACAAAAAATTAGGAGGCATTAGTTTTCAGAGCACAGTAATATTTGTAACTGCCAAAATTAAGCATAGTAAGCTAAATAACTATTTTTATCAAAGGTTTGCTTGAAACTATTTTTTTAGGTGGAATAGAAACTCAAAATATACTCCTTAAAAAGAACGCATATTCAATATGAATCGGATTTATATGATAATATTCAGTAAAACATATATAATATTAGCTCTCTTCATTTAAACTTTTTTTTTGCATTAGGTTTAAATTTCTTACTTTAGTGAAAATGTTTTAAATACACGCCCACTCTGTGGCCTCAATAATTCATAAGTGTAGCATATATCTGAGTTGAAATGTTCTCAATATATTCATCCTGAATTGTTATAGGGAGAATATTATGTGACGTTTAATAATCATACACATTATATTTAAGTAGGTTTGAAAGGTAGAACGAGCTATGAACCGTATTTTTACAGTTTTTATAGCAAAATACTTTTCGACCAAAATAAATTATTTTATTATTTAGCACCGCGTCTTACTACTCGTTCGGGTTATACGCTTAAGTACTAATTACGCTAATGGATTAGGAATTGGGAGGGTTGAATTTAGAGGAAGTTAACCCGCATTTGCGTGGAGGGAGAGTGGAAAACCATTTAGAAAAAACCACCCCCAGTTCACCCGACCGAGATTCGAACCTCGATCTCCCAGTCCTCGGTGGTTGAGCTCAACACGACTAGCGCGTTAGCCAACTACGCCACTGAGGCGGGTGACCACCAAAATAAATAAAATAACTTTTTGCTTCAGTATATTTATCCTTAAAACTAAAAAAAAAAAAAATTCTAAATAATGTCAATCAAGAAGCATATAGGCCTACTAGGAAGATATCTAGAAAATAACTTGTTTTTGTTAGATTTGAGACAGTCCTTTGCTTCTTGGTTGATCGTAGAATAAAATCTACATATTTCGGCGGCAACGTACCATCGTCAGGATACACGAAACACTACAGTAATATCAACAATTCTTGAACGTTTGTCATGACCAGCGCGGGATCTGACCAATACATTTCATTCTCATTTAAGAGGTTTATGTTCAAATCCCGTCATGTTCATGATAAATATTCAACAACTGTTGAGATTACTGTGTGTAGAAAATTAAACGAAAGGTTTCCACTGAAGCCATACTTTCTTAATGTGCCAAAAATATATTTTTGCTATAAAAAAAATGCAAAAATACGTGCTTTAACTCCCGATCATTTCAAACCCACATTAAGTTCATTACCAACATTTTAATGCATAATTTTAACAATTGTATTTTAATAAGCTATAAATAGTGATGCCATCATTTCTAATCATTACTCTTCACAACTTATGAGGGGTTTAACTTGATAGTTTATGCTTTTTGTTTACAATTGCTTGGTTATGAAAAACTAGGGTAGATTGTTACACTTTTCAATATATTTTTTTTAACTTTCTGAATAGCCTTTTTTTTTTCACCGAATATTAATGCATATTTAATCTATAAATATCAGATGTTAAAATAACAATCGCTTTTTTGAATATTTAAATCAAATCTTTATCAATTCGTCCTGTAACAATGTACCCTTAACGTAAGTCGTTACATTGGTTTATAATGTGTATTTCAAGGGTTTGTAAGTAACTTTTAAAAGTTGGATAATATAACTAAACCAATATAGTAATTTGAAGAGTATTGCAGTATAAGTTAAGCTATGCATATTTTGAATTAGTCACATTATACTTTAAAACTTATTTAATTAAATTATGCTAAATATTTTATCCAAATTTTTAGTTTTATTAAATTAAACACAGCTTTATGAATGAATAAACAATATAAGCAGTATTATTAATTAAAACACATGCTCTTTAAAATGTCATGGTAATATTTTTCATGAATAAGATATAAAATAACTTTTGTCAGAACTATATAGTATGAACATAGTTTGTGATACAAAACTTTGTCACTCATATCAGCGTCACAATTTATGTAGCCTACTGTACATGTACGAACTTCCCTTTTGGCTTCTATGATTGGTAACAACTAATGCACACAAGACAAAAACAATCATCATCTGAATCCTCCTCTTGTATTTTTTTCTAAAAAAACTTTTTATTTCAAACAAATACCCGTTTTCTTTTCTGTGACTTTCGCTCCTTCGTTAAATAAACATTATTTTTCTGGTGTGTCAGAATTGCGGAATGGCGTGTTTTACATCCTCTAGTGTTTTTTTTTACTTAGGAAACGGACGTATATTCATTTTACTTATGCCACACGAAGAAGTGACAGGGAATTTGGATTGATTACGTTAGCAGGAATATTTGCATATGGCCAACTAAAAATATATATAGTTGGTTTTGGAAAAAATATAAAATTAGTTTGAGTTATCACAGCAAAAAAAAAGATAAGTAATATTATAATTTAAAAGTAGTGCCATATCTAACAGAACTTCACAGTCATCGTTCTAAAACCATACTTTAAAAGTATTAATTTGTGGGGCAAGTTTTTACACTGTAAGAACGTGCCCTAAACACAAAAGTAACCTAACAATCTGTCCCATGACTCCATTTTGTTTGTTTTAATTTTTATTTGAAATGTCTTGAATACAAACTCAATAAAGGCCAAATGGTATTGTAGCTTAATTAATACTTCATTTAGATTACAATTTTAAACAAACTATTTACCGCTCCTTTATAGTACAAAACCGAAACAAATAAAAGAAAGGCAATTTACTTTTAACGGATAGAAAAAAAAAATCTTATTTGAACCGCAGGATGTTCGCGCGATCCGGATCAAATATCGTTGACAACAACTTACCCCAGGCTCTCCGTAATTAATGTATGAGGATGATATTTAGTACTGTATGAATAGACATGAGATATACCCATTGAAATATTTATAAAATCAGGTCAAATACTATTCTTAATATTATTAATATTTCAAGAGTTGAATTAATGTTATAAATATTTATAGTATTACATATATATATATATTTAGGGGATGGCATTAGTGACCGGGAGGAACATAATATCCAGTTCGGTCTCCTGTATATAGACTACCCGCTGCCTTGGTGGCACAGAGCGTTTACCCAGGGTGCACCTATGAACGTTGTCTACATGTACACGCTATGAGATGATGTGATGATAGTGAATATGGAGGTGTGGGCTAGTAGGAGTCTTAAAAATAATTAAAGCCTAATTAACCAATCCCTGGTGACCGCTGGGATAATTACCCTTAAGAGAAAAATACCCACGTACTAACCGGGAATCGAACCGGAGCACCTTAGGTTCGTAACTAGATGCACTGACCACAGCACCATGGGGCCAGATATATATTAAATAACGAAACAATTCGAGAAAATGTTCCTAAGAAAATAATTAAGTTAACAACTTGCCTAAATACAGCCAGTGAGATAAGTCCCTCGATTTATGGACCTACTAGAGTGACATTAGCGAGTATAGCGGGACATACTTTTACACAAGATAATATATTGTGCTATGAATAAAATATTATTATATATTGGCTAAACATTTATTCAGTGTTTTCATTAATTTGGCAATTTTAATTAATATAGTCCAGTGTCCCACTAACTTTCTCCAATCGCGTACTCCATTTGGGGCCGTAAAGTAACCAAAGTATCTAGTAAAGTATAAAAGGTTGTTTCTAGTTTTAATAAAACCTCGGTGATAAGCTAAACAAATCCATGGCAAAGGGAAACAAGGTAATTTTATAAATATTTATACACCTCGAGCAAATATTTCAACCAATTAGAAAGTAGTGTTAGTTAATTTGAATTTTGTCAGGTTCAGTATCTGATGTTGCGTCTTTATAAAACTACATCTTCTCGCTGAATAGACTTATATAATAGGAATTAGCATGGTTAGTTTTAATTATATTATTTTAATATTTTGATTATAACTAGTAGTTCTGTGGACAGTAGACTTGGCTCCCTCCATGTTCTTATCGTTACAACAGTCTTACAAGTAGTTCCGTGAACAGTAGACCTCGCTCCCTCCATGTTATTATCGTTACTAGTCTTATTATGATGTCTCTTTGGATTTCAAATTGAAATATTATCTCTTTTAAAATTCATCTAGTATTTGAAATTAATATTTTAACTTGGTGATAAATCTAAAGAGAAAATGAATACTACAGGAATATCTTGAATATAACAGTATATTCACACTGTTGAGGACATCAGTTTAACAATATATGTTAAATAAAAAATGTCCTAAGTACTTGATTGATTGCTTAGAAATATATATTCAAACCACTTGAGATGAGCTATTGAACAAACAAAAATTTGAGTAGTTTCCATATTGAAAGGGATAGCCAAATTGTATTAGATCTGGGTTCAAAAAATATCCCTGCCAAATTTCTTTTAAAATGTGTCCACGCATTTGATAGTAACCACGGAAAAAATATCTGGACAGACAGACAAAATTCCAAACAGTCCAATTAAAACAAGACCTCCCTAAGCTTGGTAAAAACTCAGCATTTTTATAGTTTATTAACTACTAACAACTAGAGGGCTATGCTAACGGTATTTGTTTTTGACTTAGACTTATCATATTAAGTTTAAATTGTGAATCATCAAATTTAAAACAAATATAGCGTGTAATCTTCTTAACTATTAACTTTTCGGTTGTGAACCAAGCTTAAGTCGGCAAGGAAAAAAAAATCTTTCAATAGTTTATAAATGGCCAAAGTTTGACCTTGGTTTATTCGAGGCTCCATCCTGGTTGACTGCAACGTGGTTGGTTTTTATTTACAAAGTGGTTTTATATCGCCCTTCCAGGCACATTTTGGGTGAACATCCACTTGCTCCCCCTTCCCCCGTCTCGTTCTCTCCCCTCATCATGCCCCCTTGAGGGGTGTAGTGGTTAATAACCTTGTGTTGATCGTATTAATAATAATTAAATAAGATATAAAGGCCCGTGTTTGTTTAGAGCTATCATTCTACGTGTGAGGTACGCGAAGAACTTATAAACACATACGTAGCTCTTAACATTTATATTACATGCAGGCCCCTACATATTCTTTGTATATAAGAAAAAGGTAAAAATAGAATCAACAGATATTGCGTGTGTTTACGAGTAGTATAACTGTTTAAAACTGCAATTCATGTTGGTAATGCAAAGTCCTTATACACTCACTGTTACAAAACAAGAGCAACTAGGACATAAACCGCTTCGGTGGTCGAATAGTCTATGCTGTCACCCTCTCAATAAACTGGACTGCCGATGACAGGGATATTGGATCTCTAATACAGGTCATATGTTCCGAGGAGTTTTTTCTCTAACTGGTTTTCCATCCTCCCTGCACGCAAATACGGATACACTCTCTTTAAATTCCACCTTCCTCGTCCTTAACCCATTAGCTTAATTTATATATATATATGTTTGATTTGAACGTGTAGTATTACGATGCGGTGTTTAAAAAACAACTAAGGCCCTTCGTCCATCAAGGAAACCAACGCGACGCGATACGTCGCGGGCAGCTGGTCACTTACTCTAAAAGTTGCCCCGTTTCTCGTTCACACAAGAAACCTATTTTCTATCAGTCTCGAGAATGTCGTCGTCTGTTGAGGACCTGGTTGTTGGCTACATATAATACTTAAAAACTTGTAAAAATGCCCGGAAACAATTTTGGATTCATCCTGATTTTGTAAAAAAAAATTAAATAAATGAAGAAATGTGGTTCAAAATTGGGGTGATTTTCTACTTCAAAAACAAAGTTTACATTAGCCGTTTATTCTTTCTTTTTAATTTCCGTGGAATTTTGTCACCCAGAAGTGAAGTTGGTCAAATATTAGGGCATGCAAAGATCATTTATTTAAATGCGAAGCGAAATCTAAGCAAAGCTTAAAACATGGGAGGTTAAGTCAAAGTCGAAGATAAGATTTTTTTATCACATGAAACTATTCTGGCTTCGACATTAACTTCGATGTTTTGAAACTTCGCATACACCTATAAGATAGTATAGGTAAAAATATTTTAAAATCTTTCAAACATATTAAAACATGTTTAAGACATATTATTATTTTAGTAAGGAGAGTATTTAATTATTGAAGGTAAGAAATAATATCTAGTGGGAATAAATATACTAAACAGAAGATTTATCCCCATTTTATATTCTTCCTTATCTTAATTAATATGAAAACATATCTAGCTGAATACCTGCTTAAGAGCCCGCCTCTTCCTGACGCGTAGCTTATGTAGATAATACAACTCGGACCGGGCTTCACATCATGTTGACATTTTATGTAGTCCTCCTCTGTGGAATTGAGATAAGCAAAACCAATTTTCAACATATAAAATTATAAAAATAATTACTATAAAACTATAAAAACTGCTTCACTGATCCCAATTTAACTGTTGTCAAGCGAAGAATACAGGAAACGGCACTTAGATGCAAATTTTTGTTCGAAAATAATCTTGTATCCAACGTGATGGTTAATTGGCCGTTTGATGGTTCATTAAGGTGGAATCGAAGGGGACGCGAGAAAAGGCCAGTGTTTTTGCAATTTCTATGGAAAAACCTTTTTTTGACTAAAATAAATAAAATATTGTTCCAGTACTAACATAAAGTTTAATTTTCTTCACATGGTGATATCAACAGTTCCTGAATATCTGTCATGAGCACTGTGGCATTATCTAACAAACTTTTTAAATGAAGAGAAAAAGTTGTCACTAAATTACAGGACACCCTTGAAAGATATCCAAGAAATTTTGAGGTAACCATGTGAAGAAAATTAAATTCTATATTTGTACTGGAGCAATATTTAATTTATTTTACCCAAAAACGTTTAGTTATAAAACTACAAAAACATTGGATTTTTCTCACATCTCCTTCCATCCCACCTTAAGTCAACCCATCAATCAATGTAACCAATACTTGGTCTGTCCTCTCTTTATGTCAATCCCAACGTAATTACTCTGAAAATTAAACCAAACACTCGTTCTAAAGTCTTGTTTCTTGCAGTGTACGATCAGACATGCAATATAACTCGGTAGTGAAATGTTTTTACATCGAATATTTACTGTGTTGTACGTCCGTAAAAATAAAACACATTTTTATTAGACTATCTCATACTCGGCTCTAGTTTCATGGCGTGGTTTGATGGCTGGATAAGTATTCCAAAGAAATCTTCTTCAAGGTCCGATCACAACCAATTGCAGTTTATAAAGGGCTATAACTTTTTGCCATACAGATGTGATCTTTACAATATAAAATATATCATACAAGTAACGTATATCATAGTAATTTAAAAATACCAATGGAACAAAGAGATCATCTCGGAAATACTATTTAGACATGTGCTTAGTGAAGGAGCATAAGATGTTCATGTATGTATATATACAAACATGATTTACTGCAAGTAGTGTAGGGGCTTAAAACACGTGCAAAACTAATATATACTTTTTGTTTAAGGTTAGTATTTTGACTTTAAAATAAATTCAGAATGAGGAGGTGACCAATTTGTTGGCGGTCATAAATTATTGAGCTGTACTTTAGAAACGATTGCTCTATTATTGTGGCTCAAAGGGTAGAACACCTTGAAAACAATGTATTTTTTATTTAGCACCACGTCTTACTACCCGTTCGGGCTATACGCTTAAGTACTAATTACTCTAATGGGTTAGGAATTGGGAAGGTTGAATATAGAGGAAGTGAACCCGCATTTGCGTAGAGGGAGAGTGGAAAACCATTTAGGAAAAACCACCCCCAGTTCACCCGACCGAGATTCGAACCTCGATCTCCCCGTCCTCGGCGGTCGAGCTCAACATGACTAGCGCCACCGAGGCGGGTAGAAAACAATGTAAAAGTCACCATCTTCAGAGCACGTCATCCTTCATTGTGTAGCACAATTTTGGGAAAGTGGTATAAAGAGGAAGAACAAACAGAAAACGAATAACAATAACGGAGAAATACTTATATAGGACATCAAGAACGTCTTTAGAAGTCCACAACAATCTGCAAGGCCACGTTATTTATTGCTTCAGATGAATGAAACCCCCTTAAGGCAAATTTTGAGAAAAAAGATCAGGGGCCATCTGTACAAGATTCAGCTTGTGCAAGAACTTCTGGAACACGAGTATGAAAAAAGATTTAAGTTAGTGAAATTGTTGACATAGAGATGATCATCTTTAGGCTAATGATATAGGATGAAGCACATTTTCACTTACAAGGGTTTGTTAATAAACAAAACTGTAGATTATGGGCTACAGAAAATCCAAGGCAATTCAGCAGCTCAGCCCAATGCACCCCCAGCTTGTGAGTTTATGGTGAAGAATTATGCATAACAGAGGTGGTGGACCTTAAATTTTCGAAAACTCCAAGTATATATCAGTGATTTTCAATTTCAAAATATATTGTAATATGGTCCATAAATCTGAGAGCTATCAATGATCACCATTAACTTTGTTTTTAACAGATTGGTGTCAAAATTTCACACAGCCAGGGATACAATGAATATTTTGCGTGAAATCTTTGGAGATCAATTCATATCACCTAAAGTTTACATAAACTGGTCGGCTAAGTCTGTCAACCCAACTGCACTTGATTTTTTCTTGTGGAGATAATTGAAGGAATTGGTTTACCAACCCCAAAAAAATACGGTAACTGGTTTAAAGCAGAATACACAATGATAAATTCGTGGAGTTGCTCAACAAACATTGCGTGGGGTTATGGGCAATTTATTTTAAGTGAACATTTAAAAAAAAATGTTTTCCATAGTCAACATTCAAAAGGTATTGTGGTTCATAAATGTGCTTATTAAATTTAAATGTTCAAGGGTTACTTAAAGGGTTGAAATAAATCTTATGGATACATTATTTACATTCATGCACGCTTAATTCCAATGCTTACACTTATTTCGACTGATCATGTATATTATTATTATTATTATTATTATTATTATTATTATTATTATTATTATTATTATTATTAGCACTGCGTCTTACTACCCGTTCGAGTTATACGCACTTACGCTAATGTGTAATGGTAGGGTGATTGTGAGATGAAATGAAGGACCTACAGTTTAACGTGGAATCCGAACCACGGTAGAGGCCTGGCATTCCTCACATTCACAAGTTGTGATTAATACACATCTTGTCAGAGGTGAAGGAAAGGTTTGGCAATCAGATAAATCTGTGCCGGGACCGAGGATTGAACCCTGGACCCTCAGCACAGAAGTCTGACACCTTACCCCTAGATCACCAGGTCACCGATTGATTATGTATAGTAATTATTGTCTTATACATACATATATATGTCTACAATATTTTTTTTGTGTGTAGGTGGTCAAATTTATAATGAAGCGGAGGGATCAGTTTACTCCTACACTCCCGTCAAATCTTGATTGTCGTGGTAGCAGCCCACGAGCCATATAGTTTGATCCATGTTCCGGAATGTCCTCAATAAAAACTAGTGTCGACGTTAATATTACTTCCCCCTACTTCACGCAGTAGAGAATTGTAATCAAGGAAAGTCACTTCTCAACTAGCACCAGTCTTTATTACAGGATGCAGTTAAGTAGCTATTAGTACCTCTTTGATGTCTTTACTGATTCACTCTTTCAGAAAACGTCCGCTTTTCATAGGAATGACCTCTTAGAATGTATAGTACAAACATAATCTTTCCGGCTAGCATTGATACCATTTTGCTATTTTATTAGTAGGGTTGATTAGTGTTAGTGTTGAAAATATATATATTAATAGTGTCACCTATGGATCACTTGACTTGACGTATAAATTCATTAAATAAGATCTAGTAGTGTTTATAGCTGTGAAGGTTAGGTCCTTAATATGATAGTTGGACTGTACTTACAAACTAATAAACCTAGGACCACACGCCTAATATTAGGCATGGAACCCCCGCACTATAAATGTGAGTATTATTTTACTAGAGGATCTAAATCCAGATAAGGAACCTTTTTAACTTTCACCAATATGTTATAATTTGACTATACAATTATATATGTATATAATATATATAAAATATACATAATATATATAATATACATAATAATATATATAAAATATACATAATAGATATAATATATCACAATGTTGTCGTAAAATTTAAAATAAAAACTTAGCGCTCTCATTGATTTACATCGATTGTGGTATGTATTGATTAAAATGTTAGTTTATGTCTCTAGAATAATATTGCGACTTGAAATTTTGAATTTGTAAGTAACAAATAAAAAATAATTTAAAATTCTTTCTATATTTTAACATATAGAAACCCGCCTCGGTGGCGTAGTTGGCTAACGCGCTAATCGTGTTGAGCCCGACTGGCGAGGACGGGGAGATCAAGGTTCGAACCTCGGTCGGGTGAACTGGGGGTAGTTTTTCCTAAATGGTTTTCCACTCTCCCTTCACGCAAATGCGGGTTCACTTCCTCTATTCAACCTTCCCAATTCCTAATCCATTAGCGTAATTAGTACTTAAGCGTATAACCCGAACGGGTAGTAAGACGTGGTGCTAAATAATAATAATAATAATAACAACATATAGAATACTTTTTTTATATATATCAGGGCGTCTTACTACCTGCTCAGGTTATACTCATATATAATAATTATTATAGTGGGGTAGGGTTGAGGAAGGTTGCATTTAGAGATAACCTACCCGCACTTGCGTGGAAGGAGAGTGAAAACCCATTAAGGGGAAACCACCCTCATTAGGCCAAACTGGGATTCGAACATCGATCTGCACGTCATCAGCAGGCCAGTCTAACAGGAGACTGACGCCTTAGACCATTCGGCCACTGAAGCGGGTCATTTTTATGTTTAATCAATTTTATCATGCAAGGATATAAAATACTAGAACTACTTTTTTGTATATGTTTTGCTGAAGTGAAGAAGAGAAAAAAATATTAATAATTATAATGTCATATTAAGTAGTGTCAAATTAATTGTTGTAAAAATTATACAGTTTGCTATGGTAAGAGAATTTGAAAAAATGGAAATTCAAAAAGTACTCAAATTTTTGGAATTATAATATTATCTCTTTATTGCCTGCAAAAGCAAAAAAATAGACACTTAAGCACCTATTATATAAACATTTTGAAATGCACAGACACAAACTATTTATTTAAAGAGACTTAGGGGTTACATTGGAAAATTCAATTCTTGATGTGAAGCAGTTTAAATTGTCAAAATAGATTCTAAATTAAATATTTTACAGATGTGAATAGAACCGCACTTTTATAATTTTAAAACTTTAAATTTCTAACATAAGCAATACATTGTTACTAATTTTTTTATGTTCTTTATATAAAATGTCTTTTTTAAAAATTCCTTACTATCCGTTGGTATATTTGAGAACTAACGTTTATGTTCTCACCTACATGTTTCAGAATCCTGCTTCATTTTCAAGGGTGAATTACATAGTGCAGTAGGTAAGCAAAACATAAATATTTCAATTATTGATAAAAACATCACATTTTCAGGTTATAAAATTTAATGAGTGTTATTTTAAATATTATAAGGTAGCTAGAGCTAGCTGATATTTTTGTGTTGGCAATTTAATTATTCCTTGAATATTCATATTAGATCTATATGAAAATGATTTTAAAATAAAAATAAATAAATTTCGTGCATTTATGATTGTATATTTTAATTTGTAGGCTTAGGCCTATATATTTATTTATATAATATTAATAATACTATTTAAAGTAATTTTTGACTCTTTATTTTTAAATACTCTATATAAATTTAAAAAAATGAAAAATGCTTTTTAAATTTTTTTAAATCTTTGTAGTTGATACTACTCAATATTAAATCACTTTCATTTTAAAACTATATTGAGTGGTCCTCCCTTAATCTTTATCCCTGGGATTGGTCAAATGGGGGCAGTATCTCCCTTTGTTCGTGCCATATCTTGTTACTTGTAACCACTCTTTCGCACATAACAGTTTTCAGTCAAATAGAGGCAGTATCTCCCTCCGTTCATCCTATGTCTTGTTACTTGTAAGCAAGGCTGTAGTCAAGGGGGTCCAACCCCCCCTCCCCCCGAGATTTTATGAACAGAATATATATGGCTTTATGGTTCAAACAGTATAAAAATTAAGGCACAAGTACAAATTAGGGTGCTGTGTTACCATAAAAAGCATTTCAGATAGCTTCTAGAGTTGTTTAATATTTAGAATTTTTTTCTAGCCTCCGACAATTGGGAGATGTACCCCCACCAAACCCCGCTTGAAATTATTGGCTGGCTGATGCCTTGCTTGTAAGCAATCTCTCGCATAGTTTTTTTTTGTAAAATGGAGGCAGTATCTCACTCCGTTCTTCCTCTGTCTTGTTAATTGTAAGCACTTTCTCGCACATAACAGTTTTTTGTCAAATGGAGGCAGTATCTCACTCCGTTAGTCCTCTGTCTTGTTACTTGTTACTCTATCCCTCAATTTTTGGTCAAATGGAGGCAATGCTCCCTCCCCCCGTATACGTCCCATGTCTTGTTACTTTTCAGAACAATCTCGCAAAGTTTTGAATTCCACCATATTCACGTAAATATGCACATAAAGTGATGAGCAATAATGCCCACATCTGGTTATCTTCGTGGAAACACGTCCACCAGAGAAAAATCACACATGTAGTTTTTTAATAAAGTTGTCCAAAGTGTATACGACCGATATTTATAATTAAGTTGCCATTTGCCACTCAAATAGTCTGAACATATTTTTGAAGGAGACAAAAAAAATATTTCACCTCAAATCCAAAGGATTAACAGATCTTCTTTACAAACAAGTTTTCAATAATTTTTGCACCTTAGATTCTGGTCTACACGTTTTAACACAAAACTTTTCATACTGATTTTTACTTTCTCTTGACTCCTTGAAGAGAGAAGTATTGTGATCATTAAAATAAAAAAAATCAAACTCGAGATTTTGATTAATGTTGACGTTTCCTGACACCTGAAACCTAAAAAGTAGTTTTCATGATGCTGTTTCTCTATATTTTGGACTAGATCGAAACCATTTTACCGATCGGGCTGAATTTAGTATCTAGGGTTTCATAGGGATCCCCCGAGGGGTTTTTGGAATGAAATATTTAACCCTAGATTCAAGGGTAGTTTACTGAAAAGCAAAAAGAGGTAAGATTCTTTTTCAAAGTCTCCTCTAAAGGTTCTAATACATTTTGTATCTAGACATTGTTTAACATTACAAACAAAATTGTAATTCTCCTTTTCTCATGAAAATATTTTTAAACTCTATTTAAAGACGTGGAAATATCCAATTTTGATCTTATTTCTGGAAATCTTTTTTTAGATACAAATTAACTTTTGTACAGTTCTAGAACTATAAAAAATAAAAAATATTTTAATTTTAAATATATTTTAATAAAATCAATAGTTTCTTAGCTAAAAGCAAACATTTTTTTTATGAAGCACTTTGAAATATGGAAGTGTTATGCGCTTTGGTGGACATAGATTTTCTTCTTTCTCAATATTTCTGTAACAGTGTATATTATTTCATTTATGCTCTTTTGTGTAATGTTTATGCAATAATGTCTATGATTTAGTTTCACAAATCTTACGAGTTCTTTTTAGTATAGCTTTCATATTTTAAGATAAAATTTAAAGAAAGTATGTGTGGTGCATCATACCACTTTTTTTTATAGCTGTGGACAAATGAGTGTATTTATTATGGTAAATCCCTATAATTACCTGGTACCCAAATGCACACAATTAGCTGAAAAAGATTTTCGACGATTTTGGTGGGTTTGAGGTTCTAAGCAAGGTGCTAACGGTGGGGTGAGATGGGCACCTAAAATTTCTTGGCCAATTAACTGGTTTTGGGATTCTAAGCTTGGTGCTTTCTGAGGATTGGGAATAGCTCTTAAGACATGTAGGCCAATTATGCGGATTTGGAGTTCTAAGATATGTATTATCCGGTGGTTGAGATGGACTCTTAAGATTTCTAGGCCAATTATTTGGGTTTGGGGTTCTAATATATGTTATCAGGTGGTTGAGATGGGCTCTTGAGACATCTAGGCCAATTCTGCGGATTTGGAGTTCTAAGATATGTGTTATCCGGTGGTTGAGATGGGCTCTTAAGATTTCTAGGCCAATTCTTTGGGTTTGGGTTTCTAAGATATGTGTTTTCAGTTGGTTGAGATGGGCTCTAAGACTTGTAGGCCAATTCTACTGGCTTGGGGGTCTAAGATATGTGTTATTCAGGGGTTGAGATGGGCTCTTAATACTTCCAGGCCAATTCTTTGGGTTTAGGGTTCTAAGATATGTGCTATCAGGTGGTTGAGATGGGCTCTTAAGATTTCTAGGCCAATTCTTTGGGTTTGGGTTTCTAAGATATGTGTTTTCAGTTGGTTGAGATGGGCTCTTAAGACTTCTAGGCCAATTATTTGGGTTTGGGGATATAAGTTATGTTATCTTATAGTCATAAAGTTCAAGGTGTTTTTCTGGTTAGATATTGGATTACTTGTAGCGAAGAGGTTGGGGTTCGAATCTCGGCAGGTGAACTGATTCCCTTTAAATAATTTTACACACTCCCTTCACGTAAATGTGGGTACATTCCCTCTAAATTCTAACTCCTACCCAAACTGGTAGTAAACGAGGTGAAAAAAAAAAGACGAGACCTTGTACAAGTAACACATTTTATCATCGCCCGTTGTCGAACTAGAAGCCCTGCTATATAATGGTTGACTTACCTGCGGTCGAGTACCGTGTAAATGGCCTCTGGTGAAAGGTTGAACGCCGAGTTTAATGGCCGCAGTAAAGTGATCTTGTTTGGCTTACTATACAATGACACATGAAAACCTGTGTAGTTACTACTCTTGTACGAGGCTTTACGACACTCACTCAGAAGCTTATTATTACGTTTAACACCGTGGCTTTTGACGATTAAAGGCAGTTACGCTACCCCTTAGACCAAGGACCAGTAGGTGGTTACGAATTTGAGGAACGTGGTTCCTTATCCGACACCTTAACACAGTCGGTAGCGTGTCTGTCTATTGAGTTAAGGGTCTCGAGTTAGATTCTTGGCATGGCCGAAAAATTTATGATTGGTGAAATGTGGGTTTACCCTTTTATATTGCTAAATTAACGGCCGCGGACTGGATGATGTGCCTGTACTAATCTTAAGTTAGATTATAAAACATATTAAGCTACGACAGGCCTATCCAGACGGTAGTGGAAAGTATATGACTTGAATAAAAAACTGACCCAGGCCACAGGCTGGAAACAGTAATGAATGTAAAGGTTCCTTCCTTTGCGGTGCCTCAAACAATGTGTTATACACTCCAAACGTCCTCAGATGACAGAAGGAAATATGGTTATATATACTTTCTCGTATTCATACGTCAAGTCATGTGTTTGTAGTTGTCACTTTTGAAATATGCTATACACACACCTATAAAATAACTTTAATAAAATAGTAGAATATTATCAATGTTGTCTGAAAAAAAAAAGTTTGTTTTTTCCAAAAGGCTATTTCTAACCAAATTTAACTTCATATGCTTGTCCTTGGTATGTTTTAGTTTTACATTTAACATAAAATGCATAAAATATTTTACCTAGGGTATTTTTTTAGAGAAAAGGTAACTGCCCAGAAAGTTTGGAAATATCACAGCTAAAATCCCATTTGAAAACTCTCCTCAGTGACCGACCCACAAATCGGATTTGAACAATGACCCTTCCATAAAAGGTGTCTTCTGTGAGTCTAACGCATTGGACCACTCGGACACCTGTAAAAAGTCAATTCTCTTGTAGAGGCTGTGAAAATTCTTTGCACTATAGAATAAAATGTGGAGGAATGGTTCATAAGAACAAAAAAAAATATATGAATAATATGTCCAAGGGGCGGACAAAGTGTGTGTTTTAAATTTGATTAAAATTCATTAAACTTTTACTAATTCTGGACAAACCCGCTTCGGTGGCCGCGTGGTCTAACGCGCTGCTCTCGTGTTAAACTAGACTGCTGATAACGGGGAGATCAGAGTTCGAATCTCGGTCGGATGTACTGAGGGTGGTTTTTCCAAAATAGTTTTCCACTCTTTCTCCACGCAAATGCGGTTACACTTCATATAAATATAATATTTCTCATCCCTAAAACCATCAGCGTAATTCTTATAGCCCAAACTGGTAGTAAGATGCGTTGGTAAAAAAAAAGAAGAAAGAGAATTATCTCCTACAAATTACACAGTTCTTCATTATAGCGATATATTTTCAATTAAAAGATTACATTCTCTTCATATTTAAGTACAGTATCTAACATCAATAAAGAGTAATGAGTAAATCGACTCGTGATAGCGGAAAACAACCAATTTATAAACTATAATGGTCTCGTAAAAAAAGCCCATGGTAAATAATGTTTTGTTATCTTATTTATTATGCCGTAATGTTTTGACGCGAGAGTTCGATCGGTCTTGGCTGCAAGGTCGCCGACCGAATTACTGCAACCTTGCCTTACACCCAGACGGTCATTATTTCGCCTAATAGCCGGCTAATCCATTATACACGTGGTGGTTGGTGGCAGAATGGGGGTAAGGAGGGGAGGGGTTAATGAGTGCCGATTAATTTGCTTTGTCACTCCTTCCCCTCTCTTCCCTCTCTCGTCATGTTCCTTAAAACCTCTGAGCCATGTGATTCACTTCAGAGCGTTGATTGTCGCATCGTGTCAACTGACTGCTGCTGCATCGTTAAAGAAATGGATAGTCTCTTTGGACGTAAAGCGTTTAGAAACTAGTCTTTATTAGAACTATTTATACTTTTTTTTCATCATCGCGTCTTACTACCCGATTGGCTTGTACGCACATTTACTAAATACGCCAAGATGTTAGGGATAAGACCCGCCTCGGTGGCGTAGTTGGATAACGCGCTGGTTTCGTGTTGAGATAGACTGCCTAGGACGTGGAGATCGAGGTTCCAATCTCGTTCGGGTGAACTGGTGGTGGTTTTTCCTAAATGGTTTTCCACTCTCCCTCCACGCAAATGCGGGTTCACTTCCTCTATATTCAACCTTCCCAATTCTTAGCCCATTAGATTATTATTAGCACCGCGTCTTACTACCCGTTCGGGCTATAAGCACTTACGCTAATGTGTAATGGAAGGATGATTGTGAGATGAAATGGAGGACCTACAGTTTAACGTGGAATCCGAACCACGGTGAAGGCCTGGCATTCCTCTATCCCATTAGAGTAATTAGTACTTAAGCGTATGACCCAAACGGGTAGTAAGACGTGGAGCTAAGTATTATATGTTAAGGATAAGGCTGTATTTAGAAGAAGTGTGTCTACATTTGCGTGGAGAAGGAGTGGAAAACCATTAAGGAAAAACCCCCTTCAGTGCTCACGACCAGGATTAAAACGCCGATCTCCCCGTCATCAGCAGTTTAGTCAATTGCGAGAACTACACCTTAGACAACGTGGCCACCAAAGTGGGTATTGAAATTATCACCAGCGTCGCTCTACACTTGCACTTTGTCATCGTTGATGAAGTTGTAAAGCAGTGCTGGGGAACCTGCGTCCTTTTGTCAATAGATGTGATTCATCTTTTATCAGTTAAACTTACTCAAACAGTGTCGAATTTTTTTAATCATTATTTTTAAACCAATTGTTAAAATAAATAACCGATCTTATTTATCTATCCATTTACTGTCAGATTGGATATTACATTTGGACAAAGTCTACTGTAAATAAAGTGGGTGTGGCCTTGTGAGGAATCCGTGAAGTGGCTTGCGGCCGTCCAATGCTACTTACATGTTCTCTACCACCCTGTTGTAGGACTTCGAATCCCAGTCGGGATGCATTGGGAGTGGTTTTACCATTCTTCTTGCATGACAATGCTGGTGCACTTCTAATCTACTTTACTCATCCCTTAACAGCTTAGATTTATTTATTTAGAACCAAGTCTTACTATCCGTTTGTGTTATACGTTTAAGTAGGGTCTAATAATTACGCTAATGGATTAGGAATTTGGAAGGTTCAATTTAGAGGAAGTGAACCCGCATTTGCGTGGAGGGAGAGTGGAAACCATTTAGGAAAAAACACCACCAGTTCACCCGACCGAGATTCGAACCTCGATCTCACCATCCTTAACAGTTTAGCTCAACACGATACCAGCGCGTTAGCTAACTAAATTACTCTGTTAATAGCTTATCTATAAATAAAATAAAAATCACTAGCACCGATGGGCACGTGGACTAAGGCATCTGGCTCGTTGGTGACGTGAAAGTCTGGGTTATAATCCAAGTCAGGTTATAAAATCATATTAAACTGTTTCTTTAATAACTTTTATATATTTATTTTAACATTAAATATTTGAAAAGCTTCGAGGTGTGGTGTTGAGAGAGAAAAGAGAGTATAAAGTGGACAAACTGGGTGAATAGTGAATAGTTTCTATTAAAAGTCAATGAAAAGACACCCCTTTTGAACACAATGATAAGAATATATTATTAAGTGACGTCATAGAAGGCAAAGTGTAAGGAGGAAAGGGGACGTAAAAGACAACGAATACCACTGATGGATGACCTCAAATAAGGAAAGAAGATACAATTTCAGTATATAAAAAGGGAAGTTGCTAATAGGACATGGTGGAGAAATCAATTTGTACAAGGCATCGGATCTGTCGAAAGACAGAATATCCAATAATATTAATTTTAACATTACAGTGTGGTTTATGGTTACAGTGTATGCATCCACGTGCTCATGCGCAAACAATTTTAAAATAATTCCTTATAGAGAAATAATGCGTGGATTATTAATTAATCTATGTAAAAACCTGTTTATAATAATTGGTTGATATTAAAATATAGGTAATAGAGGCTTGATCCCCGATCTTTGATCCAGTACAATAAAGTCCAGCGCGTTAATTTTATAATTGGTAAAATAGTCGTTGAGTAAACACCTCCCTAATGATAATTAACACCTGTAGACTCATTGAACAAACACGATCATAAACTCTCGTAAACAGGCGGCAAAATCTACTCATTTGTCTCAATACGCCGATAACCTTCCTCGTCTCACCTTGTGAAATATTTGCAATAAACGTTCATTAGTTGAGACGATTAACAGAGTCTGCGGCGCGAGTCTGTGATTAACGCGGCGCGTACTACCGCCATGGAACGTTGGTCACGTGGTGCAGTTGTTTGGAGAGCTCCTAATAGGGCAACTCTCGACCACAGCCATTTGAGATAGTCATCTCTGCGCGATTAACCAAGCATTGGAACACACACACACTCCAGAGGCGGTACATACATATACTATGGTCGCCGAACAAAGGCGTCTCTATATATTATCTAGTTGATTTTTATGACTACACGATACTTTGACTCTGACACGTCTGTAAAATCGTATGAAAAGTATAAACTGAAAGCTAGCACAGGTGTTTATGCTTTTCTACATTTAGAACACTATTTGAGACATATGAATATTCCAGCGAATTTTTAAAATTTCTTTGAATTTTCTATGTCACACCTAATCCCCTTACTTTTCACGGTCTTCCCTGTTTTTCAGGCTCTTATCAGACCTCCAAAAGAATTTATGAATTTAAAAATAACCCGCCTCGGTGGCGTAGTTAGCTAACGCGCTAGTTTCTTGCTGAGCAAGACTGCAGAGGACGGGGAGATCGAAGTTCGAATCGCAATTGTGGGCTCACTTTCTATATAATTCAACCGTCACAATTCCTAACCCAGTAGCGTAATTAGTATTTAAGCGTACAAACCAAACGGGTAGTAAGACGTGGTGCTTAGTAAAAAGAAAAGAAAAAATAGACAGGCCAGAGTTATGGAATTTTTGAATTATAGTTTCATAACAAAAGGATGAACTAGAAACAACCATTTCAATACCGGACAGAGTAATTCGGTATTTAAAAACGTAATAGCTACAATTTATTTTTATTATTTTATTGCCTTTTTCCCTTAAGGTAACCTCCTACTTGAATATAAATATACTTACACTGCAGTTTTTTTATTACGGACAGGGTAGTTCTGAAGCATCATTCTTTTAGTCAATTTTTGGTGACCTGGCGGACTAGGAATAAGGTGTCAGACTTCTGTGCTGGGGGTCCGAGGTTCAATCCTCGGTCCCGGCACGGATTTATCTGATTGCCGAACCCTTCCTTCCCCTCTGACAAGACGTGTATTATTCACAACTTGTGAATGTGAGGAATGCCAGGCCTCCACCGTGGTTCGGATCCCACGTTAAACTGTAGGTCCTCCATTTCATCTCGCAATCACCTTACCATCGCACATTAGCGTAAGTGCGTATAACCCGAACGGGTAGTAAGACGTGGTGCTAATAATAATAATAATAATAATAATAATAATAATAATACATTTTTTAATGTGGTACAATTATTTCACTGATCTCAATTCTTCTGATTTCCCATGAAAACCACAAATAACCGCACTGTGATGTGACGCCTAGTTCTGGCTGTATTTCCTACTTGAACTATCCGTGAGGTACTTTAGGACAGTATGCTCAGAGATGTGACAGAAAACTTTCCGTTTTGGAGAGTGTTCAATAATTTTTTATCATAATTTTAATTTTGGCTCCTATTTAACATTTATGCGATTGTTATCAGAAAGTAGTGCTTTATTATTTACTAGTAATCTCGCACGGCGTTGCTCGTGAACCACTGTGGTATAAGAATTAAATAAGCGCCCCCCTCATAAAAATGGTTTGGAATTACGGTCGATTGCGTACACATTTTTTATTCCGAGGAGAATGCGGCATATTTTTATCACAGTTATCTCTGAAGTGTAATTCTAAACCAGATTAACAATATTTTCTTCAAAAATGTGTTAAAAATAGCCTAATTAAAAGGCTTATTAAAAATTTTAAAATCCTGCTTCGAGGTGCATTCCGTCCACCTATGTTAAACATTTCAGATCTCTGCGTGCCGTAGATTTGGCTGAGCATCGCACACAAACAAACAAACACTTATTATTATTTATTAACTAAAAATAAATACAATGTAGACCTAAGATTGTGATCTGTTTCAACCCTAACAGTAAATTTATTATTATCAAATAGACACATGCACTTTTAACGAAGTTTGTAAAGTGAACCTGCATACAGACCAAACTCCATCATAGTTATTATTATGATTGCAATTATTATTATTATTATTATTATTTGTAGTAGTAGTAGTAGTAGTAGTAGTGGTAGTAGTAGTAGTTATTTATTTTTTACTGTATCAGGAGTACATATTTTTAATCAATAAACATGGTCCATCTAAGCACAATGTGCTTGTCAGCTGGTGCCTCACCATAAATGTCATACATACATGTAATAGTGTAAATATGTAATAAATACATTTGATTCCTTTAAATCTATTATTACAACTAACAAATTCTAACATTTAATTTAGTTCTTTAAATCTATTACATTTTATATTTTATCTAATATTCTAAAATCAGTCTCGAGTCCATTTTATAGCTTATTTGTCATATTATTCACACTAGTATTATTATTTCATTAAGTCTATAAGCCAATTAGCCATTTTTATATTTCTCTTTTAACGTTTGATATTTTATCTACTCCCAAAAGGGTGTCCGGTATCATGTTAAAAAGTGTTGGTATTATTATTTTCATGTGCTGTATTCCGTATTTTTCCGTAGTAGTAGTAGTAGTAGTAGTAGTAGTAGTAGTAAAGAAACGAATGAATGCAAGTCTTTGTAGATCCATAATTTTCATACTTCAATAAGTTTTTTTTTAGCACCGTGTCTTACTATCCGTACGGGTTATACGCTTAGTAAGTTAACTAAAGTCATTTTTAAGGCTGGGCCAAGTATTTACTAACAAAATTTACCCCCCCTACCCTTCTCTCCGTGGCCTCTATGACACCTTCTTCCCTATTTCCCCCTTATTTATCAACCCACACGTTTCTTAACACACCATTTGATGTGAGACAAAAGTCTGAAAACACATGGAGTAGAATTTCTGTAAACGAATTACTATTCCTTGCAGGTTTGGGTGATATATGATGGCATGGTCAAAAAGGAAGAGTGCATTGGCATCTTCTTAAATGCTGGTAGCGACATTTTCCGACACATGTCAGAAGACTTCAATCATCGATACTCCTTAAAAGTACCCGGAAACATAAATAAAATGCACCATGCGTGTAAGGTGCTCATGAAGAATATTGGTGGTTGAATTCCTCTGCAATTTGTCGTAAACGGCTGCTACCTGCATTTAAGAAGATGTCAATACGCTTTTACTTTTGACAATGTCATCATATATCAGTCAAACCTGAAATAAAACATAATACATTTACATACATATTACTCCCTATTTTTCCAGACTTTTGGCTCGCTTTAGTTTGTAGGTGCCATCTCTATAATTCAAACCCTCCACTGGAAAGTTTTCCTACTAAAAATGTCCCGGAAATTTTCTAATCTTTTAGTATGCTTAATACGACACACCCAACCCTAGATTCTAGATACGCCCTAAATTGGATGTCTGGGTGCATTTGTATACAAATAATAAATATCTTCGTCATCACTTCCTGGAATCAAACTGTGGTTATATAATTTATACACAAGAACGGGTTTTACTATACCTGTCTAAAAACTTATACAATTGAGTGCTCATGTACATTAAAACCCGCCATATTGGATTATTACACAGAAGCTGCAATAGGTGCTAGAATAATTTAAAAAATCAACTTGACCAATTTTCTTGGATATATACATTTTATATGAAAATGTAAACATTAAAACTGAAGTATTTCATGTTAATAGGGTTCTTTAAATAATAAATATATCTCCTAATTTGTTATTTCTTTGATGACAGAAAACAAGGACAAAAAATCTAGAGCTAGCACTGCAGCCAGAGGTCTAGTTCTAGGAATTACTGATTTGCAGATAAATAGTAATACCAATAATAATAAAAATAATACTAATAATAATGTCACGTTGATGGTATCAGTGGAAAAAAAAAGTTCAAATATGATTTTAGTTGACATGTCATGTCCACTTTTTCCCGTTCTGCACACATCTATATTTAAACGCAAAAACTATATTTGAAAAGGTTTTTGAGCTCACGCAACTAAGAAAATGATCTCTTCTCCCTCCCCCTTTTACTCTTACTTCCCCCACCCTTACCCCATGAAAGTGTCATGAGGTAAAGAAGAAATCCATACGAGAGGTTAGTGTGGTTGACCCTTCACACACAAAAAGGGTTAATAGAATCTTCAACCGACGAGATTTCAGTTCGGTAAACAAGATATATATACACAGACAGACAGGTTCGAGACATTG
The DNA here is from genome assembly GCA_902155825.1 of Timema genevievae. Classification (NCBI taxonomy): domain Eukaryota; kingdom Metazoa; phylum Arthropoda; class Insecta; order Phasmatodea; family Timematidae; genus Timema; species Timema genevievae. The sequence goes on from CABFWO010000083.1 coordinate 181,899, forward strand.
GAAGGGGTGAAATGTGAATTAATTATCAGTACTTTGGTGTGGGAGGAGGGGAGAGGGTATGGCGCAGGTGATGGTGCGTGTAACATGGTCTAAGAAAACAAAACGAGACACGGATGAATACTGTAGGAGACAAGGCAGGAGAGAGGTTTGATGGTTAAAAGCGAGGGGTCAGAAAACGGCTTTCTTGTCCTCTAAGGAAGATGTTTCTTGCGTGTCTATTGCATTATTCGTGAGTCGAACTCGGCACTTGCTCCAACCTGAAGGAAAGCATTAGCAAACCCCCCCTCTCTCTTCCTTTGCCCTGTCGCCACGCAAGACGATGAAGACATGCGATCTTCCATGTTAAGGGGGCGATGTCCTTTGGCTGGTTTGCTGAACGCTTATGTATACATACCTCCCTCGTTTTCGATCACTTCTGCCATGGAAGTGATCAAAAGAAGCGATGCTATTTATTGGATGGAAGTTATTAAGGTGGGATGAAACTCGCCATGAATTAAGATGTAAGGAAAGTCGTGTTAAATGGCCTGAAACTCACCATGATTTAAGGTGTAAAGAAAGTCGTGTTAAATGGCCTGAAATTTACTATGACTTAAAGTGTGGATAAAGTCGTGTTAAATGGCCTGAAATTCACTATGACTTAAGGTGTGGATAAAGTCGTGTTAAATGGCCTGAAATTCACTATGACTTAAGGTGTGGATAAAGTCGTGTTAAATGGCCTCAAACTCACCATGATTTAAGGTGGAATGGAAGTCATGAATAAAAATTGAATATAGGCCCTTCATCTCTTAGAGAAGATATTTTGTACACAGCGTCTTACTACCCGTTAGGGCTATCATTATATTTAAATTAATGGGGTAGGGATATTATTATTATTATTATTATTATTAGCACCGCGTCTTACTACCCGTTCGGGTTATACGCACTTACGCTAATGTGTAATGGTAGGGTGATTGTGAGATGAAATGGAGGATCTACAGTTTAACGTGGAATCCGAACCACGGTGGAGGCCTGGCATTCCTCACATTCACAAGTTGTGATTAATACACGTCTTGTCAGAGGTGAAGGAAGGGTGTGGCATTCAGATAAATCTGTGCCGGGACCGAGGATTTAACCCCGGACCCCCAGCACAGAAGTCTGACACCTTACCCCTAGACCACCAGGTCACCGGTAGGGATATTAAAGGTAAAGTTAAAATTAAATGTACCCCAATCTACGTGGAGGAAAAGTGTGAAACCATTAATAAAGAAAACCATTTTCAGTACACCCAACCGGGATTGGAACTCCGGCTCTCCCGTGATCAGCAAGACAGTCTATTGCTAGAATGATATATTAGTTAGACAATATGACGACCATAGTGGGTTACGTCCATTCAAAGTTAGATGAGTGTAATTACAGCTCAAGGTGAAACGAAGGTTACCGCGATTTTAGGTTGAGTGAGATTCAACACGGGTTAACTAATTTAAGGGGGAAATAAGTCACTGCAAGGTTTTTTTTTATTCTTAGCATCGCGTCTTACTACCCGTTCGGATTATACTCTTATGTGCTAATCACGCTAATGGTTTTAAGAATAATAAAGGTCATATTTAGATCAAATGTACCCGCATTTGAGTGGAGTGAAAAAACCTTTTATGAAAACCATCCTCAGTAAATCCAAACAGAGATTTTAACCTTGATTTCCCAGTCATTGGCAGTCTAGTATACTGCGAGAGTGACTCCTTAAACCATGTGGCCACCGACGCAGGTAATTGCAAGTTAAAACGAAACAAAATATTCGCCTGGTGTCAGTTAGAATGTAAGTCACTTCAAGATAAGTAGGTAGCAGCTCAACACGGTTTAAGATCATTGGCGATAAGAGATTAGTTCGACACCTTTGCTCAGTCGGTAGTGTGTCTACCTACTGCGATAAGGGTACCAGGTTCAGTTCTCAGCATGGCTGAAAAATGTTATCAATGGTGAAATGTGGATCATCCCTTTCACAGTGATGAAGTAACAGTTTGGGTTTTAGATCTATTCTAGTTTTTAAGCTGGAATATGACATGATCAGTCAGTTATCCGGCTCTGTGATGTAGTAGTCAATGCACCTGGCTACTAATCGAAGGGGTCCGGGTTCAGTTCCTAGTTGATACCTTGGATATATTTTTCTTAAGGGGAAATATCCCAACGGTCGCCAGGGTTTGGTTAATGGTTAGGTTTAAAATACTTTCATTGGCCCAAACCTCCATATTCACTATCATCACATCATCTCATTGCTGGTACATGTAGACAACCTCCATAGATGTACCCTGGGGCAAACGCCCTGTGCTATCAGAAGGGCAAATAGTCTACATCCAGGCGACTAACCTGGATGTCATGTTCCTACCGGTCAGTAATGCCATACGTAAAAAAAAAATTAGGTTCACAAAGTTTACGTCGAGTACCTCAAATAAAACAAAAATAATTAAGGGGCTTCACTTTCAGACATAATACAAAAAATTGCACGTCTCCCCTTAAGCTCGTCTTCTAATAAACCTTTCTTCATACGCTAGCCTACGAAATCTTGTTCCATTATTTGTGTAACGCAGTGCTACTAGGAGGGACTTAAGAGAGAATTAAAACGATGTAATTAGGATACTATAGGTAAGTAATCAATAAACACTTTCGTCAAAACACTTTGTCTTCAATCATTTTATAGGTAAACTAGAGCTTCAATATTTTAATAGCCCTTACTTTGACATCCGTCCGTTCTTAAATCCGATGTCCATATTTCAACGTGAGTTGAATAATTTTAGAGGCAATATTTCGTGGTGACTAAATTGTAAAAGGGGGGAAACATCTGTTTCAAAGACGCAAACCTCACAACCTGTCAAGAACATCTTCATTTTGAACTCCTTTTGAATCGTTTATTTTTTTACAACGCGTCCTATTTACTACTCTATCCAAGCTATCAGCATTTAACCACACTAATGGGGACACTGATGAGGAGGCTAGAGTTTAGAGAGAATTTACCCACGCTTACGTGGTAAACCATTTAAGGGGGGAAAATCTCACTACAGATGGATGGTACTCGAACACCAACCTACCCATAGCAGACCAATCAGACACGAAGAGTTTAATATTCACCCTGAGTGCGTGTCTATAAAAAAAAGTCTTCATATTTTGCCAAATTTAAATCGTTCTCATAAAAAAACTCCATTGCTTGAGCCCGTGATCGAACTTTACTTACAGCTGTTAGCGATGATAGTTCCAACATTTGCGGATAGAAGGTGTCATGCGGTCAGCACAATAAACCCTCAGGCCAATTAATCTCGGTTTTCTAGACCGGAGCTGCAACATATTTATTTAAGTAGCTCCTCATTTGTCCTCACGAGATTGAGTTTGACACAGTTCCAGACTCACTGATTCACAGGAAAATTCCGAAAGTGCTGGGGATCGAACCAGGGACCTCTGGATCTTTAGACAGGAGCTCTGACCGCTAGACCAATGTGGAGGGCTTAATCGTTCCCATCATTCTATTAAATTTAATAGTAGACATAAGGGTATAACCCGGACTGGTAGTATGACGTGGTGCTAAAAGGAATAGTAGACATGAAAAGTTTATTTACTTGTAGTCATGGCTAAGTAGTCTAAGGCGTTAGTTTCACATTCCATTTGGTCGTCTTCTATTTCCCTGTTTTATATCCGGCTGAGCGCACTAGGAATAGTTTTCCAAGGATTACACTCACTTTAGTTTCCACATTTTCTCTTCCCACTAATGTGGGTGCATTTCCTCTAAGACACTCACCTAAAGGCTACCTCTTAGATTAATCCATTAATATCGCTTGACCCATATAGGTGATGGGCAAGTTAAAAAAGGCTTCAGTCTCGACTTGTCTGGTTTTCAGGGGATGAGAAGATCAAAATTCGAATCGCGGCTGGGTGTACTAATGGTCACGTTTCATAAATTATTTTCCACTTTCCTTCCATGTGAATATGGATACATTTTCTTTAAAACTCTACCTCCTTCATTCCTATCTTGTTAGTGTAGATATACTGATATTCCTAACATGCAGCAAGATGTAAATGATGAGTAAATATAAAAAGTTACTAACCAACCCACCCGAGATGTGAATCGAGGACCATCTCACTACGTCTTAGTATCAGTTTGGGTTGTAAGCATACCTTAATTACGTTAGTGAAATAGTAATGAGAAACTTAGCATTTCAGAAGAAAGTACTGTAGCAATATTCTACTTATTTTAAGAAAAAAAAATTGCTATAAATTATTATTATTATTATTATTATTATTATTATTATTATTATTATTATTATTATTATTATTATTAGCACCGCGTCTTACTAACCGTTCGGGTTGTACGCACTTACGCTAATGTGCAATGGTAGGGTGATTGTGAGATGAAATGGAGGACCTACAGTTTAACGTGGAATCCGAACCACGGTGGAGGCCTGACACTCCTCACATTCACAAGTTGTGATTAATACACGTCTTTTTTGCTATAAAAACTGCAAAAACAATGCCCTTTTCTCGCGTCTCCTACACTCCCACCTTAATGCTGTGCCATTGAGACACGTGGCCTACTGTTGTTGACCACCCTATAATTAGGCACCCAAGTGTATCTCGTACCCGAAATTTGCTCCCCTGTGGAGGTATCGGGTGAGCTGTCGTGGCCGGCAGGAATGGTAAACAACCTAGTGTTTATGTTTTTCTTCGCCAAGAGCAACACCCGCAAGGACACATTGATAATTAACACGGGGGATTAATAAGTGATGAAATTAGCGGCCTGCCTCCTGGGTCTGTCATTAAGGACACGGCACAAGAAGGGGGAGGTCTTGGTTTATTGATCTGATGGATGGTTAGAAAGATCCCTCTTAAAGGGTTCTCGCTTGCGTGCGTGTCATTTTCAAAATGGATTATTATTAAAATGGTTGTATTTTCATACCTTTTATTCAATTTTATTACTTAAAAAATTTAGAATCTAAAACATCTTATCTTAAAAATGAATAGCATATTAAAAACAACAACAAAGACTAAAATATCGATACTAAACAAAAGTATCTACTTGAAGAGTAGGATATTACTTTGCGTTCATATTTTTTAAATTTGGAATGATAGCTCTGAAATAACATAACCATTGAAACAATATTCAATTATCATTATTTATTTTGTTGTGACGCTGTTAAAAAGTTTTTATTTGGTTGAGGAAGGCTAGATAAATGTTTTCACCCATTTACTTTTATCCCAGAAATGTGATATTTCGTTTAAAAAGTCATTAAAAATTAACTAATTTCACCTTTTCCATATAAAATTGTAAACTATAAGACTCAAAAGGTATTTAACGTGCACATTCTTAACCGAATGATTATATCAGCACGCGAGTTATTAACTAACTTGATTATAGAACAAAATCAACACCCTGGCCGTTAATTCATCACCTTGAATAGAGAAACTCTCATTTCATCAATGATACATTTTCAGACGTGCCAAGAATTGATTCCGGGACCCTTAGCTCAATAGACAGACACGCTAACTACTGAGCTAAGGTGTAGACTCCGTGGGAACAGAACATTGCCCAGGGTATAGCTTGGAGGTTGTATACACGTCACACCCGCAATGAGATGATTATGAAGGTGTGATCTCCGTGGGAACAGAACATTGCTCAGGGTATAGCTTGGAGGTTGTATACACGTCACACCCGCAATGAGATGATTATGAAGGTGTGGACTCTGTGGGAACAGAACATTGCTCAGGGTATAGCTTGGAGGTTGTATACACGTCACACCCGCAATGAGATGATTATGAAGGTGTGGAGCCTGTGGAAATCTTAAACTTAACTCGAGCCTAATTAACCTGACCATGGTGATAATAGAATAAGTTCCCCTTTTGTGAAAAATACCCATGGTACCACCGGGGATTCAACCCGAGACCTCTAGATCAGGAGCCAGTGGTGTGCTGACCACTATACCAAAAGGCCGGTCTATTTTGGGGTTAACCATATTTTAACATGACAAACGATTTCTTGAGTATCGCTGCAATTCTAGACGTTTAACATGCATCTCAGCGCTGCTGACCTTTAAATTAGGGTAAGAATTGATTAATCACTCTACTTGAAGTTAGGAGGGCTGTGTTTGCAAGAGTTACTGATAAGAGAACATATTTTGGAATTTAGAGAGGCCCGGGAGGCCACATACATGTTCACACGTTCAAGTGAACATTTACTGACACATTATTACTAAACAAATTTAAAACAATAAGAGCGTCATAATAGTCTCTGCAAGGAGAGAGTTTGGATCTGTAAATAATTTTGAATTTTATATTTATCGTTATAACATCGATTAAAAAATAGCTTGTCATAAGTACAGTACATAAACCAGTCTGCGTGGATTGCTTTCCAGCCCAATAGGGGGAGTAATTCCAGACCACGATAGCAGCTTCAAGCTTGAGCATTACGGATGTTATGTAAAGATTTGAGATAAAATAAACGTTCGTGAATTAGGAAGCTATTAACACTAATTTTAGATGATAATACTAATCTACAATTAGTAAAAATACTTGCCTAATTCGACAAAAAATCGTAACAAGCTGACTTTGAGAAGTAACTTGAGCGATAGGATTAACCAGGAATTCCACAAGGTTATTGGCAGTAGATGTATTCTAATTAAGCTAGAATAGCGGAATAAATAGCACCTGGACACGGGAATCGAACCCGATATTATTGTTATTGATTTACTCTAAAATAAAAACCATGGTAATTGTTGGAAAGGTTGGTTTTTAAGTTAAGTTTTCATGCCTTAATTTTTAAAACATTGAGGCTAATTTTTCTTCTGATTTAGTTTGGTTTCAAAAATGACTAACATTAGCTGAAGATCGTTAAAGTTTTACTGATAAAATAATTAACGCTTCAATGATTCTATTTGTATTTATATAACAAACAGTGCAGGTTCAAAACAATGTTTATTTTAGAGCAAAAGTTTGCTAATCCAAAGAGTAAAAATGGTGTATTATAACTAAACAAAATGTTAATTTTTTTTTTAAACTCTTCTGAACTTTCTTGTGTAAGCTGTGAACAATGTTTAGTTACTCATTCTTTGTACTGGTCTGTAATGTGTGCTGTGATCATAAATAAAGCTTAATATCTGATGATTTAACAGCTAGTGCGAATATATAAATATTCACTTAACGTTACCCCGAGGGAAGTTTATTATGTTCTTAGCACACGAGTAAAGGGGTGAGTTGCATGATTGCGCAAGCGGGAAACTAACGTTATAAGGACATGTTTGGGGAGGTTTTTTTACTCTTGATTCTGTCTTAAGTCAGCATCATTTTATGAGGGAAAATTTTATGTTTAGATAAACATTTTCTTAATTTATTTACCGGAGGAGAAGAAAAAAATACTTTTATTTTAACAAGAGGTATTTATTTTACACATCAACTGATATCTGAATATATATACATAACTGATCTTCTATAGTTAACAACCCTAAGGTTGATCAGATGTGATTTATATTCATCCGTAACTAGGCGTGCACTCACTCGGCTGGTTAGTGCTGCTTGCACCATCTGGTAGAAATACCATGTACTAAGGGAGTTCAGGAAGTGCGGTTGTCTTCCACACTGAATTTATAGGAGCTAGCGGGAAAGGGCCCACCAATTTTTGTCGGGAAAGGTATTTTCACATAACTTCCAGGGTTCTTTTACAAGCTAAAATCGACATAGGACCGATAGCATTACTTCTCCTTATAAGAAAGTTGTGCTACAGATTTTTATCGCTCAGAAACCGCCAACCTCAGCTGGTTTTGAACCCACAACCATCGGATCCTGAGGCGAGCATTTATCCCAAGACCACAGACGTAAACTGCTAACTTCATGTATATAAATGGACATGCCAGCTATAAAAAGCTACTAGATGTACTTTTATGTATTCATACGTCAAGTAATGTGATTTGCATCTGTCACTTTTGATACTTGACACAATATCCTGTTATCTAAACCATCAGAGCACATTTGTTGATTTTTTTTTTAAGAACAGCTATCCGCGGGGTTTACGCCAGCCTCTGTTAATTGATCAAATGCTCTCTCTCTGTCTCTCTATATGTCTGTCTGTCGTACGTAGCCCGGGTTCCGCTACAGGGAACGACAACCGTTCTGGTTCCGAGCTTAGCTTGGCCTGTTGGCTTGCGTGCGTGCGCGAGTCACTCGCGATAGGGTGGGTCCCCTGCCCCCAAAAAATATCCCCAGGGAGAGGTAAAAAGAGAGAGGGGGGTCGTGTTGCCACGTATACCTGCCTAGTGTCGTAACAGTGTCACTTCGGCCTGGTTTCCCGTGTGTCTGTCTGTGTTCGATATAGAGTAGGAGTCTGATTGGACGAACCTTTTAGAAAATAGTTAATTTTTTTGTGGCCAAATGGAAACATTTTACCGGCGCTTCCAGAATCTTTCTGTGAAGCAGAGGATCTGTAACGGGGTCAACACTCAATCTCGTGAGGATAAATGAGGAGCCACTTGAATAAAGACAAGTAACAGTTCCGGTCCAGTAGGGGGATCGTTGTGCTGACCACATGACACCGTCTATCATAAAATGTTGGCACTACCATCGCTAACGGTGGCGGCTGCTCGGTCGATATAGCTCGCTTGTGGCCTCACACCATGGAGTTTGTTTTACTATACATATATTATTTTTAGCACCACGTCTTTTTGACCATTTGGGTTATACGCTTATGTACTAATTGCACTAATGGTTTTAAGGCTTAGGAAGGTTGGATTTATAGGGAGTTTACCCGCATTTGCGGGAAGGGAGAGTGGAAAAGCCACCAACCTTAGTACACCCAACCGATATTCGAACCGCGATATTCCCGCCATCGGCAGTCTAATCTAATGCGAGGGTAGCGCGTTAGACTACGCGGCCACCGAAGCGGGTTTTACTATATTGTTAGTGTTAATATACATGTATTGATAATAGTCTATATATTAAAAGTGACAGCTGAAGATCACATGAATAGACGTATGAATAAATCAAAATTGATATTTAGCTTTTCTATCTGTCAAACATATCAATTTTAAAGACATGGGTGGTATGCTGATTTTAGGCCCCCAGGTTTGATTCCCGGTATTGGTCGAAAATATTATCACTGGTGACAAGCGAGTTTCCTCTTTCACAGTGATGAATTTACGGCCGGGGATCTGGGTGTTGTGTCTGTGCTAGATTTAAGGTAGTTAGACGGAGGATATTAGAAGCCACGCGTGGCTCTCCTGGTACGAGTTGCTCAAGGAAGCTTGGGTAACGTTTACATATTATTTCAACAAAGAGGAGCTGTTACAGGACAACAAACATGGCATGCTTTTAAAACCATGCGATAATGAAATAATGTCATCCATCATATGACAGACCAGTTCAACTTTACTTTCAAAAAAAAATCTAAATAATGATTGATTAAACAATTTGTTTTAGTACTTATTTTACTAAAGTATTTTACGTGAACTTTCTAAGCTACCTGGGCAACATCATTGGTAGCCCAGTTTGTGGAAAGATTAGCCAGTACTAATGTACCGTTGCTCAGAGGACGACCAAATGTACTAATCGTACATCCTTTTCGTGGAGGCTCTTTGCATGTCCCGATGAGATGAGATGATGGTGATAATGATTATGAAGTTGTGGAACCGTTGGAAACAATTAAACCGAACCCAAGCTTAACTAACCAAACCCTGGAGACGGTTGGGGTAGTTCACCTTTTGGGACAATTAGATCCACCCACGGTATCAGCCGGGAATTGAACCCGGGATCCCTAGACTCGTAGCCAGGTGCACTTACCACTGTACCACGGGGCCGGTTAGCTAAGAAACTATATGTTAAGCCTTAACGAATAGAATAACGTGACATTGTAAGATTGGGCCTAAGTCTTTTGGTGAGGACACAGGGGTTGATCTAGGGGAAGGGTGTGGGAGTGGCGTGGTCCCCTGAAATATTTCTCAGCTTTTTAATTCTTTTTTACAAAATAGTTGTGAGTTGTAAACTTGAATTATATAAATGTAATATTACATTATTTTTTGAAAAAACCTTTTGAAAGATTAGGAAGGAGAGACTATTATAATGTTTTGAAAAATCAATAAAATCACAGTAATAAAATGAATGAATTTTTTTAAAAAAAGCTTGGTAATTGATGGAATAATTAACAAGCAGTCATGATATGACATAAAGGACAATACAGTAAACTTACAAATTTTGGGAAAGAATTATAAAATTATGCAGTATAGTACTGTACTTACACATAAGTTAAAAAAAATCCTTGTTACATTAAAAATATGATAAAACATATATCTGGCTCTAATTAAATATATTGTATGATGATTCCTTATAAAGGCTAGTCTTAGATTGATTGACAATTTTCTATAAGTCTTTATTTTTATAATTATGTTGTTAGCTCTGCCATTTATTGTAGACGACTCGTTTCGATATATTCCTAGGACCATCCTCAGTTATAAATGAAATTATATAGATGTTTTTTCTTCAATGAATTACGAGGTTAATAATTAAATAGTCATAAGCTTTATTAAATTAATTCATTTTATTACTCTCATTTCAGTGATTTCTCATAGCATTATTACATTAGATTACTAAACTTTATAGTTTTGACTATGTATAAATAATAAAATTTTAATTATAATGTGCTTTCACCCCTTCCTCTTTCTAGTTAAATAAATGTGGAATCCGCAAATGGGAGGATGTTTAAGTTTAGTCATTTACTTTAATTCATGCTCGTGTCAGCAAAATGTACCCTAATTATTTATATTTACAAAACCTAAACGGAGCCAGGAAATGTTTAGTGGGAAAACAGGAGCAAGATTGTAAATGGGTCCAGACAGACGGGGACTCACTGAAATGTCAGTCTCTAGCGATGCATTGAATGTGATAGTATTGTGCATGATTTGTGACTTCCTGTTCTCGCCGACTGACTCTACAATACTTGGTGACTAGGGCTCGGTACAGTCTACACGTCAGGCGTGACAATGGCTCGGTACAGTCTACACGTCAGGCGTGACAATGGCTCGGTACAGTCTACACACAAGGGGTGATGATGGATTGGTACAGTCTACATACCAGGAGTGACGATGGCTTGGTACAGTCTACATAACAGGAGTGATGATGGCTTGGTACAGTCTACATACCAGGAGTTACGATGGCTTGGTACAGTCTACAAATACCAGGAGTGACGATGGCTTGGTACAGTCTACATACCAGGAGTAACGATGGCTTGGTACAGTCTACATACCAGGGGTGACGATAGATTGGTACAGTCTACATGTCAGGGGTGACTATGGCGTGGTACAGTCTACATACAAGGGCTGATGATGGATTGGTACAGTCTACATACTAGGGGTGACGATAGATAGGTATGATCTACATGTCAGGGGTGACTATGGCTTGGTACAGTCTACACACAAGAGGTGACGATGGCTTGGTACAGCCTACATGTCAGGGGTGACGATATATTAGTACAGTTTACATACCAGGGGTAATGATGACTTGATACAGCCTACATGTCAGGGGTGACGATGGTTTGGTACAGTCTACATACCAGAGGTGGTGATGGCTTGGTACAGTTTACGTGTCAGAGGTAATGATGGCGTAGTACAGTCTAAATTCCAGGAGAGATGATGTATTTGTACAGTTTAAATGTCAGGGATGACAATGGCTTGGTACAATCTACATGTCAGTGTTGATGAAGGCTTAGTACAGTCCGGTATGGTATTTATATAGACCACTAAAAATGTAATTATTATTAAACTTTCTAAATCTATAGGGCTTTCGTCCCCCTTCTAGAATATTTCTATCTTTTTATTCATAATTATAGTACGAATTTTTATACAAGGGCAGTAATAAATAGTTTATGTTTCTGGTGAAATAAACACTTGAAAAACATTTCTCAAGGATTTCTACCAGGTCTGTATGAATATTGAACTCTATATTTAGTGAATGAAAGAGCAAAAAATATATAATCTTAATACATTGCAGAACTCCCCCNCTCCCCCCCCCCCCCAGGACTCGGGTCAAGAAGGTCATTGTTGTTCTAATAGTCCAAGAGTGGAGAGGTATGATAGGCACTCCACCTGTAGGGGACAGGTTTAGCTTTAATTTTGTAAGAGAATAAGGTGGAAAGTGGTTTGATTAATGAATATAAGACAATTAATGTGATAACTGTTCAAAATAAAATAATTTATTGGTAGATTGCATAACTACCTGGCGCCCGAACCTAGTTTTAAATACTCTGGTAGTGATAGGCTAATTCGTATGGTAAGCCAATAATTTAACGAAGATACGAACAATTAGTAGTGTCATGAAATCGTGCTGGAACTAAAAATTTAAACAATTACCGGCACTATTACAAATTAGCATGTAAGTGTTTGATGTCAAGTCGGCAGTTGGAACAAACGGATAGTAATCAAGTCGGCAAGTTATTAATACGGCAATTAAAGAAAACATTTGTTTGAAATATTAGTTGAAATAGCGCTACACAAATGCTATAAAGTAAATGTAGTTTACAATAGTTGTAGAGCGCACTCCAGGTGTGACAAACTACCACCATAAATTTCTTTTGGGGGAATAAAAATGATCTAAAACACATTTATCCGTTAAAATAACTTTGCACTTTCGTCTAAACACACTTCGACCTATTTTATGAAATTATATATTTAAAGATTGTAAACTTAATAGTATGGACACCGATTATTTTGAACCAACAATTGAAATCCTCAATCAAAAATATTCTTAACAAATTTAAACGGTTATTTTTTTTTTTTTTCCAACTGTGGGAAAGGAGAGAAGTAAACAATTTAGGAGAAATTACCGCCAATACACCTAACTATTATTTGAACCTTGACCTCGTCACCGACAAACCAGATCCAACAAGCTTGACGTATGGTCCGCGAGACCACTGATGCGGGTAATAAGCTCGTAATAGTTCCCCCTTCCCACTCAGCTACTGGGACGAGAAAGATAAGCTATAGCTGTATTCTGCAGGGAAGAACGCAATAAAAGCACTTTTTTTTTTGCGGTCGACATTTAAAACATTTTATTATATTATTAGTGTTATTTTATAGGTATTTGTATTATATAATAAAAGTGAAGACTGAGGATCACATATTTTGACGTATGACTACATAAAAATAGGTCAAACAAACAGTTCTGGCTGTCAGTTAAGGCTCTTCCTGTGAATATTGGACTATAAATGTGTACATCAATTCACGGTGTTTGTTCTTTGGTCAGCCCTGACTTGTTGTATTTTATACCTGTCACTGGACGACAATAGGCCGCTTTTCGTTGTGATTTTTATCAGAACACGTGACAATAGGTCACAAAAATTATTCAAGGTGTTTTCATGACGTGTTAACATTGACAGGAAACAAACAAACAAACAAACAAACCATAAATGATTGTCACGTTTTAGTTTGATTACAAACATTGTGTTTCAGGAGGTTGTTGGAAATTCGCATTTTTTTAACAAAATAAAATAGAATAGTTTATTTTTGTAAAATAATATTGATACAAAGTTTGTTCATACGTTAGAACGACAAGCGAGGTTGACTAAATGTCTAAAGGGGTCAAAGTATTTTATTATGGAGTATTAGTTTATGGTGTTGTTAAATGATCAATAGGTCTATAATCCTATCGGTGGAAACACGTTATACATATCAAGCTCATTTAGTTTGTTTAGACCTTGCCGAACGGGTTTGAGTTCGAATCCTGCAAGTGTGTTTTTAGATACATTTTCTAAATCTTTTCCCTCGCTCCCTCACGTAAACGCGGGTGCATTTACAATAAAACAATAACGTACCCATCCCTACCCCCATAGCGTAATTAATATATGCGCTCCTAAATGTTTTTACACTCTCCCTCCACGCAAATGCGGGTTCACCTCCTCTAAATTCAACCTTTTCAATTCCTAATCCATTAGCGTAATTAGTACTTAAGCGTATAACCCGAACGGGTAGTAAGACGCGGTGCTAAATAATAATAATAATAATAATAATAATAATAATAATAATAATAATAATAATAATAATAATATATGCGTACAGCCCGGACGGGTACTAAGATGGTAGGAAAAATCCCAAAAAAGAGCATATAATTTGGTGAAGGAATTATATGTTTTTAAGTAAGAGTATTTTCTTAGGTTGTTAGTTTGTAAGCTGTGAATTGAGCCACTTATTTAAAAATTGTGTAACGAATATTTAAACTAAATCAAATAAAATTAACTAATTTAAGAACTGTATAGCTTCTCAATGAACGTGTCAAGACTTATTTTGTATACCAAATGTAAATAAAGCTATTTTTTAAGCACAGTAATACTCCACTACACTCTTGGAGAATAAATATAGATAGTATCATCAGATTTGTTTCAGACATTTTTCAGATTTGTTTCAATCAGGCAATCATATCAAACGAAAATATATAGAATTATGATATCTATTGATTAACTGTAGACAAATTATAAATACAAAACAATTTTGCACAGAGTTAATGTAAGACCAGAGCTAGCCTACATTTAACCTAAGGCATTCTTTTTCTTTCACTCGCAGTAGAAAGGAATTGATTGAACTTAAATCTGTGCCATGTGATATTGCGTGAGTGTTTAACAAGAACGCGAAATTTAAATACCGGTGGTCGGGAAATATTAAACTGTAAACCGGGTAAAGGTTGGATGTGAAATCGGGACGTTCATTCAAAACTGGTTTGACTCGTATACGATCCTGGGACAAGTGAGTAAACCGACATATCAGTTATTTAGATTCTAAGCACATGTGTAAGAAATTAATCAATGTTACACTCTATAAATAACGGTAGTATATCCGCTATGAATGATTTTAACAAAAGGTTTCTAACGCAAACTATGTACTATATAACTAAAACCTAAATAACCCCGTATGCATAGGCGTCGTTATATTTTTAATTTCAGGGGCAACAGAACAAACCCATTTTCACTTTAAATCAGAAAATTAAAAATAAATTATTATGATTACAAACTTTACCTTTCGATTCTAATATTTTTTAAATTTTATATTTAAAAGCTAAAATTAGCTCATTTTCAACGACCTTTCAAGCGAAATATCACATTTATAATTTAAAAACAATTGTATAAAACATTTATTTAGCCTTCCACAAACAAATAAAGTCATTTTTATCAGGGTAACAACAAAATATATAATGATAATTGGACATTGTTTCAACGGTTTTGTTATTTCAGAGCTATCATGCAAATAAAAATAAATTGTACGGTGCACCACACAGACTTTTTCTCCCGCTTTTATCTTAAAATAGACATTTACTAAAAACTCGTAAGATTTGTGAGAATAATATACTTTATTATATACGAAATAAAATACTTTGTTGTAGAAACACTACACCAAAGATCATTACTGAAATAATATTCACTGTTACTTACGCTATGGCATTAGGAACTAAGAAAACTGTTACAGAAAAATTGAGAAAAGAGAAATATCTTTGTCCACCAAAGAGCATAAGACTCAAATTCATTTTCAAAGACCCGAATTTAAAAGTAAATAAAAAACTTTCACCAGATATATATTACGAATAATATGATAACAGAATTAATTCTATGTCAGATAAATCAAAATACTTTACTAGTTCATGCTCCAAATGTGCAAACACGGACTTTCAATTTTCTGAATAAAACAATTCACGGTTTCTTTTACGGTTTACGGTAAGGGCCAGGTTTAAACTTTTGGTAGAGCAGAATATGAATTACTTTAAATTTGGGTAATTTTCCTTTCACGAAGCTTTAAATTGACGTTATAGATTCTGATCTTTGTATTTATCTTATAATTAAATTTCGATAAGTTGTTAATAGAACGAAAAAACTAGTATTTGGGCTAACTGAAACTCCTTGATTAAATTTGAGTTTAGAGCTCTAACTATACCTATTTAAGTTTATTTCAACTTATCCAAGTAGAGTTGGAACTTACCCAGGGCCGGAGATTTATGATTAACCCAACCCCTGCACATAAGAGTTTTTTTTAACTATATAAGCTATTTCGAAGGTTTTTGAATAGTAATTGTGGACTTGGGTTTAACATTTTAAAATATCTACATATATATATATATATATATATATACTAGCGGACCCGACAGACGTTGTCCTGCCCGAACGTTGGCTTTTCGTTTGGGTGGCATAATTGATTTCGATAATAAAACAAATACTATGTGATCATCACAATTACAAATTCACAATGAACTCCAATTAGTGAGTAACACAAATATTACAAATTCAGTGTTTGTCAAGACAACATACAAAATAAAACATCTTTTCATTTTTGGCATTTCGCCCCCAACTCCACAAATACCAGCTGTATCAAAAAACAAACATAACTATGAATAATTCAAGTTCAATTATTCATGAACTTTTCAGAAGGTTTCAACGGTCAATTATTGATGTACTTATGATTTTTTAACGGTCAATTATTAATATTATATTCATTATTATAAATATTGGGTGGTGGTGGTGGTGGTGGAGGGGTGAAATTTTGAGGTTACATGTTCTGATATGCAAAAAATCTAAAAAAAATCCTCCCCCCCCAAAAAAAAATTCCCCAAAAAATAAAAAAATCTTAGAACCAGAGTGCAGCGCCACCTACCAGGTCAAATTGTGAATCTAAACCATCCACGGACCCACTCAAACACACACACAATATTTCATCAAAATCGGTCCAGCCGTTTAGGAGGAGTTCAGTGACATACACACGTACAGAAGAATTTTATATATATTATATATATATATATATAAATAAGAAGATATATATGAATTATTCTTGAAAGAATTGGTCAACGTACCCACTTTGGTGGTCGAATGGTCTAGAGCGCCACTCTCTCAATAGACTGGACTGCCAATGGCGGGGAGATCAGGGTTGAATTCTCGATTGAATGTATTGAGAGTGGTTTTTTTCCCCTAAATGGTTTTAAACTTTCTCCCCCAGCAAAAACTGCCACACTTCCTCTAAATTCAAATTTCCCTAATCCTGCGTCTGTCAATAATTGCAATTAAAACTAAGCAATATATTGTTTTGTTATTGTTGCTTATAAGCCTGTCAGAATTTGTGTTAATTAAGTTCGATCTGATTATATTATTCAAGGTTTTTTTTAACGCATGGTCCTTCCAAGGGACAAGAGTTCTTAGATAGCTCAGTTACTCTTTTAAAGGGACTTGAATCAATTCCCAACGTAGCCCAAAAGTTGTTTTAATATATCGTGTAAGTTATCCTTGTTATCTATCTATCTCTTTATATAATTTCATAAGTATTTTACTATTCAGTTGTAAATTGTGGGACCTGGGAAAGTCGTAGGAAGGAGGTTAATGGCTCATTCTACAAAACCAAGCTCAGGGGTAAAACTTAAGTGCCCCTCTTAACTTGTGCTCAGTTGCATAAAAAAAAGCTCATCTATAGAAAACGTTAAGTCAAGGTCACACCTATCTACGCCTGGACTTGGGCCCAAGCCGTGGACGGTGACGTCAGCCCCTTTTCCTCTAAACTCGACCTTAATCTTTCCTAACACTTTAGCGTAATTAGTACATGTACTACATGCGCGTATAGCCCGAAAGAGTATTGAGGCTCCGTAGTAAAAAAACAAAAAATTTGATAATGTTTTACAATTAGTATATATATATATATATATATAATAATTTTAAAACATATCAATTTTTTACTTATATATATATATATAAGTTAATTTTTTGTTTTTATATATATAAGGTAGTTTTTTGTTTATATATATATAAATAATGTAATTTTTTGTTTATATATATATAAGGTAATTTTTTTGTATTTATGTATATAAGGTGTAGACTACGCCAGTATAATTATGTGGGATGGTCGTTTGTTCCAGACAAATGTGGGGACGACGGTTCGTTACGGGTGAACGGCAAGGGGAAGAAGATGAGGAAACCACGCACCATCTACTCGAGCTTGCAACTCCAGCAGTTGAACCGGCGGTTCCAGAGGACCCAATACCTCGCGCTGCCCGAACGGGCTGAACTGGCGGCGAGTCTTGGACTCACGCAGACCCAGGTAGGAACACGTCTTTAGTCTCCTGAGGCAGACCCCTTGTATTCCTGAAACACACTGGTCGCACGTTCTGATGACAGTTTGATGAAATACAGTCCAATTTTCATAGCAAGGGCCTAATCTGACGGCAATAGAAGTTATTAGATTCACTCTAACGTGTTCGTACGTCAAGTCATTTGATCAGCAGTGGTTACCTTTGGATACATATTATCAATACTTAAAAATAACATTAATAATAGTAAAACGCTATCAATGTTTT
Organism: Timema genevievae; assembly: GCA_902155825.1. Classification (NCBI taxonomy): domain Eukaryota; kingdom Metazoa; phylum Arthropoda; class Insecta; order Phasmatodea; family Timematidae; genus Timema; species Timema genevievae. The sequence goes on from CABFWO010000083.1 coordinate 200,202, forward strand.
CTGTAAAAAACTTCATATTTTCTAAAAGGCTTTTCCTATAAAAAATGGACTGTAACAGTTTATTAGAACACTGGAATAATCGATCATAAATTCCCAAACGACAGAAACCAAGTGGGTTTATAACGTTACTGCAGTCCGGTAGTAGGAGAACAAACAGGGGAGGAAGAAAATACCAACGAAAATACGATTTGTGTTGTCACCCCTTATTAAAATACATTATTTGATTCAAATAGATACATTCTACACTTCTATATAAGTTAAATTTTGTTTACTGGACATTTTGGTATTGATGATCAACCAAATATGCAAATCTTTTGACTCTTTAAAATGGAAAATTTCCACTTTTAAGCTACGATCATGGATAATAGTTTTGTGTTTATTACAGTAAACCCCAAACTGGTGTACTAAGGTTTGGTCAATATTCAACTTGAGGACAACATATAATTGCCACTATCTCTGCTACATAGTCAATCCCCTTAAGATTCTGTATAGCTTAGCTAAGAAGAAATTGTAATGAGTTTTCAACATTTCTGACAGAGAAGTCACGAATTTGCGATATTATCATGGGATCATTAATCTCTTTTAAAATATTATTAATTTTTTACTGTTCTCGAATTATCATAAGGACCCTTTGAACCGAAATATTTTAGATAGTAGCTTTTAAAGAAATGTTACATGGAATATTCGGTCACGTTGCTTGTTATCTGATACAGAAGAATGTCAAACCATGGCGCTCAAGCTCGATTTACTGCTTCTTAATTTTGGATAAGCATCTGCTGCGCTTTCTAGATCGACCTGATTTGTTGTGAGCCACCCATTATTTCAAATTTAAGAATACCTAAAGTTTCCTGATTTATTTTACATCCATTACTATTCACAGTCTTTGGCCTGGGTCAGTTTTTTTTATAAAAGCCATACATTTTCCACTACCGGTTTGCTAGGTCTGTCATAGTTTAATATGCCTTATAATCTAACATAAGACTAGGACAGGCACAACATCCAGTCTCCAGCCATTAATTCATCACTGTGAAAGGGTAAACTCACATTTCAACAAATTATAAATATTTAGGCCGTGCCGTGAATCGAACCCAAGAACCCTTAGCTCAGTAGACAAACACGCTACCAGCCGAGCTAAGGTGGCGGATACCTTAAGTCGCCTAGTAGTTCAAATTGTTATAATAATTTATTTATTTTAAAATTAAACCATTTGACAATTTAAATCAAACCTATTTCACCTGATAGGATAAATATTAATGAAAAAAATGATCAGGCCCATTATTTTCCCTTAATATTAATTGAGGATGTACAAATTAAGCTACTTAATTTCACTTCCAAAGTTTAAGAGAATAGTGAAAGGATGGTTTTGAATATTAGTGGGTCGTAAATGTCAAATTTATCCATAATTACTTTTAGATTAAATTCTGAACCGTAATGTTTTTTTAATTAACTACATATAAATCTAAAAGTAGTTATTTTGTAACATCAATGGCAACGTAGAAATTGTTCCTAATAGGCGTGTATAGGTTGGATAGCTAGTGTCCGTACAAACGTAGGCAGAAATTCTTCTCATAAGCCACAGCGTAATTCCGATACTAATAATATTAGCCTTTTCTGTCGTCATTTTCCTTTTTATTCTTATCTTCAGTTGTTTCCCACAAGCAATACACAGGTTTACTAAAAGGTGTTTGTCAAAAGCAGTAAGCTGATTAAAACTATCGAGTGGTTTGGAATGAAGTTAAACGTACCTAATTGGTTAGAAGTTTTTCATTCGAAATTCGAATACCATAGTGTTTATATTATGTAGTATGTACTACTATTTCTATTTTACATGTCCACAAAGAAGCTGCAATTGTCTTAGATATAGAATCTCTGGCAGACAACTTCTTCAAAGTGAGTGCACAGCGCCAAAATACTCTGTCTAGTGTAGAGAAAAGTTATTGGAGACGTTTTTAATATTGAAATATGTACTTATTTATTAATTTTTTAATGTAACTTTTTTAAGTTACTGTGGACTATGACATAATCTAAAATGAAAATTAATTACATGCATAGAGGATTGAAAACATTGTTTTCAGTAAAGTACTGTTGTCTTTTTACTTAATGCACGTTTAAAAACAAAGTTTCAACCACTTGTTAAAATCAATACTCTTGATGCTGTTTGGATGTTAATGAATTATTTATTTTGAAAATGTTGTAGTCTATTAAATATGTTTTTTTAGGATGTTTAAAACAATTTTCTTTGAGATAAGGCTAAGCTTACTTTTATACTTTTAATGTTAGTGACTAATTTAAAAAATGCTAAAACCAAGTCCACAATTACTATTCAAAAAACCTTTGAAATAACTTATATAGTTTGAAAATTTTATGTGCATGTGTTGGGTTAATCATAAATCTCCGGCCCTGAGTGAGTTCCAACTCTACTTGGATAAGTTGAATGAAACTTAAACAGGTATAGTTAGAGAGCTCTAAGCTCTAAGCCTTACCCCCTATCATCACTTACAGTACAATATTTTTAAAACGTTTTAATATATTTGTTAGTCCTTAGTCACTTGATCATATTTCTAGATCTTATTTAAGGTATTACCCGCGTTTGTTGCCGCGCTGACTAGACGCCAAGCTAGTCTATTCAGGTTTGCCGCCGACCAGGAGATCCAGTCTCCAATACTCAAATCTCGTTTGGGTGGACTGAGGGAGGTCTATCATAAATTGTTTCCCACCTTTATTCCAAGTGGAATATCTCCTCTAAGTTTTACCTTAATCACATTTACCACATTAGTGTAATTAATTGTAAACAACCTGGCCGGGTAGTAAGACACGGTTTAACTGAATTAACGTTTGCATATACCAAACAATATGTTCCCTTTTGAGAGATTGTGACGATGTTGACATCTGTAAGAGAAATCATTGTACTGTACTTGTGTCTGTGTTGGGTAATATAGGTTCATTTATTTATTTTCAATCAATGCTCCTAAATGGTCTTACCATGGATATCTGATAATATTTTTTCCTACTCTGGATCACAAGTGATATTTTTTGATTCAAAAGCTAGGTTTTTATCTTCCCACAGTTGACGCAACTGAAGCGAATGAGATACCGGACACGAACATACACTTAAGAGATTAAACTTGACGATTTCCTAGAACATAAAAAAAAAACACTTCCCAGAGTGTCTAGATTAGTCTATCGTTGTAGAATATGTTTATCATTGCTTAGTACAAGTGGAGGGGAGTTTTGTGTACCGCACGAACCTAAACAAGTTCTTACATTTATTGCGCACTTATTTCAAGAACATTTTTTATCAGTCAGGTATTTGACGGTCCCCTGTTGTGTTTCTAAGTGCGAAATTAACATGTATTTCTGGGTGGGACGGAATATTCGGCAACTAAGTGCTATTGTTAATTATTTTGAGTTGGCAGGAACTTGTATAAACGTTCCTGTATGAGATGGAAAACCTTTCAAAGAATTAAAACCCTCCTCGCGTAAAAAGCTATAAATGAAGAATCATGTAAACAATAGTCGTTTTAATAATGTGTGACAACTTGAAAACATTAATTAGCTGACATCGTGTTTTTAACCAATTTAAAAAACAGCAACGGTGGCCGAGCAGTCAGGGGAGTTTATATTCGTATTATATTTGGTCACCCTCTCTGGAAAGGCATTGGTTCGAAACCTGAACGTTTGCATTTAGGTTGGTGGACGGTTGAATTTAGGTGGGTTTTTAGCATGCGATGTTTACATAAATGGGTGTGCATTTTCTCTAAGCTAGCCCTATCTTTGGATCCAATATTTAATTACTCTTGTGTTTTACTTTTTCTCCATGTCTCAATACTCGTCCAAGCAATCCGCATTTATTTAGGCCTACACTAATGGGAGAAGGGACATCAAACGTAAAATATTTAAGAGGAAATGTACCTTCATTTGCGTGAAAGATAACTGAGAAATCAATTAGATAAACAAAAAAACATAATCAGTAGCCTATACCCCACAGGGAATATGGCAGGACTTTGAAGCTGGCATAAAAAAATCCAACATTTTGATAGTGGGGTGGGGGCTACTATTAACTTGGCCCCCCTTACACATAAACAGTCGTACCGTCTCTGGGGTTAGGGTGCAAAACGTAATACTTGGGTGCAAAACGGTGCAAAATAGGTGCAAAACGGTGGTACATTTAAATTTTAATTTCGATGGGGTGGGGGGGCCAACTTAAGTGATCTAGCTAACTGGACTATACGAGTTTGACGTTTAGACCACGTGTCCAGCAATACGAGTAGAACTCTTGTGTTAACAGTAGCAATATGTAGACCAATATAGTTTAATACTTTCTGGACTGTGTGTCTATAGTTGTTTACTATAATATATTATACTTTTGGATTATATATTATATAGGCTTACATATATATTTTACAATACATTAGGTACAACTAGACATACAATATTACACACAATATTAAATATATATAAATAGAGATATAGATACACTATATACATATATGCTATTCCTACAATTCGATATTTATGTCAATCATAAGTCTAAAATATTCCCTATTCAATTAGTTTTTAAACTCTCATGAAGAAACAAACAAAAAAATCCAAAAATACATTTTCCAGAAGAATCAAATAATGCAAGAACCCATTTATGTATTCCAACATTACGTTTAAATATGCATGAAGACCAATCCTACATTTGTCCTTTTTGTTTTTTTAAATATATATCGTTCTTAATATTTCATCTCTTTCTAATTTTTTTTTCCTTCCCTGTGTGTCGTCGATGTCGCCGACTTGAAAGCAAGTTGCGAAACTGTCGCTTCTGTTTCGAAGGTTGTCGTAGTTTTCCTGGAAAAGATGGCGGGCACGGACACCGCCATGCACTCGCCATCACGACATACGTGCATTAAAGAGGGGTTCGGGGGGGGCAGAGAGTCTGCTCTCAGCCCGGAGCCAAACTTCTGTCACACACGCTCGCGTTCCACGACAAATATACCAGGACTGCGAGGCTCAGTGCTAAAGTGTCTCAATTCCACTGTACACCAGGATATTCCCTCCCCCTCCCCTTACCCTGTCCTTACACGTCTTACCTCCCGTGCGGGCTATCCGCATATGTATTAATTAAAATAATAATAATAATACTATTTAGCACCGCGTCTTACTACCCGTTCGGGTTATACGCTAATGGATTAGGAATTAGAAAGGTTGAATTTAGAGGAAGTGAACTCGCATTTGCGAGGAGGGAGAGTGGAAAACCATTTAGGAAAAACCACCCCCAGTTCACCCGACCGAGACTCGAACCTCGATCTCCCCGTCCTCGGCGGTCGAGCTCAACACGACTAGCGCATTAGCCAACTACGCCACCGAGGCGGGTATATTATTATTAATTAAGAGAGTTCATCATAGCAGATCCAACTCAACTCTCGACTCGTACTCTTAAATGTTCATATTTTCTAAAAGGCCAACTTGTGAATGTGTGGAATGCCAGGCCTCCACCGTGGTTCGGATCCCACGTTAAGCTGTAGGTCCTCCATTTCATCTCACAATCATCCTACCATTACACATTTGCGTAAGTGCGTATAACCCGAACGGGTAGTACGACGCGGTGCTAATAATAATAATAATAATAATAATAATCTAAAAGGTTTTTCCTATAAAAAAATGGACTGTAACCGTTTCTTAAACCACTGGAATAATCGAGCATAAATTCCCAAACGACAGAAACCAAGTGGGTTTATAAGGTTACTGCAGTCCGGCAGTAGGAGAACAAACAGGGGAGGAAGAAAATACCAACGAAAATACGATTTGTGTTGTCACCCCTTATTAAAATACATCATTTTATTCAAATAGATACGGTCAATGTATGGGAGAAAAAGGAAAGGAAAGAACCTATGATATCCCAGAAATGTGTGCAGTGCATTCGTATTTGAATGATTACTGGATATTTTCCACGATGACGACGGTGGACAAAGCGACAAAGTTTCTTGTAAATAACTACAGATGTCCCTATTAAGACAGAATAAAGATTTGTGCATAGTGCTTATCTGTGAAGCCATTCTAAAATTGTCAAAAACGGCCTTTTCAATGCAGTTTTTTAAAATTCAAATATCGTTTAATATTTCACCAATGTTCTGTATTAGAAACTTCTATTAACTCTTTATCTCCATTATTGTTCAATCAGAAATGATCCACGTACAATAGTGTTCGTGTAAATGTACTATTTCTATCCAACTGTATCACAGCGTTGATTAGTATGTGAGCCACGCTCTTAATATGATGTTGTGATGAGGAGGATATAGGCTACTTTAGAGAAAATATACCCGAATTTGCGTGGAGGGAGAGTGGGAAACCTTTTAGGTAAAACCATTCTAAGTACACCCTGACTTTCACATATTCAGTGATCGATCCTACCACGTGAGTGATGCCTTTGAGCCTTAGAGCATGCGACCACCTGAGCAGGTAGCGTCTCTCTTGATACTTCCATCTTAACAACAGCTGGTTTCATTAATAACTTTACTGTTAAACGTAACAGTTTAATATAAAAATAAGTACGCATTAAGTTACGCACCCAAACATGTCTCAAAATGGGTATGGGGACGAAGTCATATAAATATCATAATTATTATGTTTGTCAACGTTCGGAATCGAACTCTAGATAGCCACTCGAACTACTTGGGCAACCCTATTTTTTCTTTAAGATAAATTAGTCAATTTTTTTAACGTGGTCTAAATGTTAAGCTCATTTATTATGGTTTCCCGCTGATGTGGAGGTTGGAGTTCGAATCCCGGTAGGGTGTATTGAGGGTGCCTTTTCCCCCTAAATGCTTCTCCACTCTCTCTCTGTAGCGCAAATTCAAGTGTATTTCTTCCAAACTCCACCTTATGCATTCCTATCTCAATAGCGTCATTAATACGAATGTGTATAACCCGAAAGGATAATGGGACACTGCGAAAACATTACATTTGAAGAGTTTTTTTTCCGTGAGGCAATTTGGTGCCAAAATAGTATAAAGTGAGTGAATGGTTGTATAAGATGTTGTAAACTACTTCCCTTCACCCCGCCATATTTTATTCACTAGCCTCTAAACTGGTTACTGTCAAAATTATCTAAACTTGAATGAGGATGTATGTCAGTAGGCTTAAAGAAGATTATAAACCACTTCTATTAGCCATTACCAAATTTCATGGAAAATAATAATAATAATAATCGTAGAGCATTTGGTCTTGGGACTACCAAATAAACTACTATTTTTAACATTATCTAATTATTGTTTTTTAAAGTATTTTTTTAGACTAAAACCCGCCTCGGTGGCGTAGTTAGCTAACGCGCCAGTCGTGTTGAGCTAGATTGCCGAGGACGGGGAGATCCAGGTTCGAATCTCGGTCGGGTGAACTGGGGTGGTTTTCCACTCTCCCTCCACGCAAATGCGGGTTCACTTCCTCTAAATTCAATCTTACCAATTCCTAATCCACTAGTGTAATTAGTACTTAAGAGTATAACCCAAACGGGTAGTAAGACGCGGTGCTAGAATTATTATTATTATTATTTTTAGACTAAAATAATAATTCTCATAATTTATTTAAATTAGTAATTGGTTAAGATTATATGTTGTTCCCAAACACAATTTAAGTACCGTATATTTTAAAACTAAACGAAACCTGTAAGCCTATATGGGAATCAAACCCGGTAGCCCATGACTCAGCATTGAGTTTTATGCTCGATTGAGGGTTCAACTTCGGGAAGCAACAGCAGGCCTAAAGTCATTTGGCCAAAGTAGTTAGGTTCAAACTCATTTGTTTCATTGAACATCAAGGAAAGTCAGTTGGCCTAAAGTCATTTGGTTCAAAGTATGTAATTTGTCCTACAGATATTTTTCCTGAAGTAATTCGGCCTAACGTCCTAACATTTAATATCATGGAAAGACAGTTGGCCTAAAATCATTTGGTCTGAAGTCATTTGGCTTAAAGTAATTTAGTATAAAGTCATTTGACCTAACATTTAACTTCATTGAAAATCAGTTGGCCTAAAGTCATTTGGCTTAAAGTAATTTGTTCCAAAATAATTTGGCCTAATATTCAACATCAAGGAAAGACAGTTGACCTAAAGTAATTGGGTATAAAATAATTTGTCCTAAATATATTTTTTGTTTTACAGTAATTTGTTCTTAGGATGGGCTAAAGTAATTTGTCCTAAGTATATTTGGCCTAAAGTAATTTGGTCATTAGACCTAACATTTAACATCAAGAAAAGTCAGTTTACCTAAAGTCATCTGGCTTAAAGTAATTTGGTCTAAAACCATTTGGCCTAGTATTTAATAACAGGGAATGTCAATCGACCTAAAGTAATTTGGCTTAAAGTAATTTAGTCTTAGAATTAATTTTGCAGAAAGTCAGGTAACGTAAAATTATTTAACCTAAAGTTTAGGAAGTTTGATTTTAAGGAAGTCCTTCTCGTTTACAGATACATTAAGGACTGGGTTGCAAGCTACCCCTTAAAGAGTTAGTTGTTGAGGCATTGATGAGCCAGCAGCCAAGTTGCGGGCAGGCCTCTAATTAAGACCCTTCAATACGACATGCGGGGATGATCTCAACCAGAAGGGAGGGTGGGGGTGGATTATCTACAAGCGGGAAGGGGTAGTGGGCAAGCTATGAACATAACAATATTGTAGCATGAGAGGGGGTTTGTACTCAAGGCTTATAATAGGGTGAAACAATTACAAAATACTCTTTTGGTGTTATCATTGATAACATTTTACTATCTTATTAGTGTTATTTTATAGGTACTAATAATATATATATATATATCAAATGTGATGGCTGCAGATCACAAGACTTGACGTGTGTTTACGTGAAAGTAAATCAAGTATGGCCTGGCTTTTATAGATGTCAAATAAGGGCCTTTCCCATGAAAATTGAAACGTATTTTTAATAATTTAGAATTGTGTTATGATCAGCATCGGTGGTCACGTGGATTAAAAATCAGTCTCATCCATAGTATGATTCTGATAGAATAGGGACTGGCGCTAAAAAGTAACATGAGGATTGACGCCGTTGCATTTTCGCAACGTCCAATAATGTTCTAAATAGTAATCAAAAACTCATACTTCAATACATAATATTATTATTATTGAAGCAATATTATTAAATAAATATTTGAATTATATGGTATTTTAGTAAATTTTATTTAAAAAAAGAAAATTAGATTAGTGTTAAACTGTTACAAAAACATATATTAATATGAGAAAAAATAGATTCTAAGGCATTATTTTATATTTTACTATTTTACAAAATCAATGATTACTTATTTCTACATTCTTACTGTACTATTTTATTTTAAACATAAGGTGGCAATGAGCCATACGTATGACATCACGACTCGCGCAGTTGCATATTCACAACACTCCAGCATGGCGCCAGTTAAAACTCCCGTATCTCAGAAAATAATTTTTTTTTTTAATGTTTGGTGACATCATACTACGCAGCAGGAACTAATTGAGGAATATTTGGAGGGGATCCGACTTAACTACCGAATTTTAAATATATATATATATATATATATATATAGCTGTTACGAAAATGTAACAACAAGGTTAAACAAAAACTTCTTTTTTTGCTGGCAGCATTATAATATTTTAGTTGATAATTATTTTCACTAATTTATAGGTATTGACACAAAAAAAAGTGAAGCGTCCACCGAAATGTTGGCTGAAAAGGACTTTTTTTTTGGTCGAATGGTAAACCTGTAGATGACGTATAAAACATCGGGACCTACTAATTATTTTATTTGTTTTGAAGAATAAAAAATAGGAGTAATTTTCTTAGTCTCAAACTCCTATCCTTAAGTCGACACGCCAACTGAGAAATTGACAAAAAAAAAGTTGCACTAAAAAAAGTTTGCGGAACTCGATTCACCAATTTACTCATTAATTATGAATAGCGACTTGTTTAAAAACTGTGTTTGTATCGATATTAAAACACGCCAAGGCGATTTCTTCACCAGAATCATACAAAAAAAATTAATAATTTTTAGCCAACACGTTTGAATAAACTTAAAATATTTAACACTAGTTAAATATTAGCAACAATATATTTCTGAATTTTCTAAGCAATATGTATGGTAAAAATATTCTCCCACCATTTACAGCTCTCTCTGTGGGTCAGTTCACGCCAAGACTATGACTAAACGGTGGTATCTTGGTTCGATCCTAGGTAAGTGCCTATAGTAAGGTACGACCAGCATCGGTGGTCACGGTGCACAGAGAGTCAAACTCAATACATACAGGAATTCTGGTGCCGGGGGTTGGGTCTCACCAGGATCAACTAGTATTTGTGGATATTCTTTCATGTATTACTATGATTTTCCACCCTCCCTCCACGCTGGTGTAGGTGCTTCTTCTAAAATTACTCTTAGTATACCCCTTAGATTAATTAATCCATTAGTAAGTTTTGTGTTAAAATTACTAATAAAAAACTAAGGGTTGTTTTGTTAATCTATTCCTACCCGCCTCAGTGGTTATATGGTCTATATTTAAATCTTATTAATATGTTCATTAAATTGAAAAATAACATCCAGGACACGGGAGTCGAGCCCGAGACTATTTAATCCATCATTTAGTCTGATTTTACACTGATGAAGAGGTTGGGATTTGAATCCCATCTGGGTGTACTGGACGTGGTTTTAAGTAAATAACTTACCTCCTTCTCCAAGCAAATGTGGCTACATTTCTTCAAAACATATCTTTACTCATCCCTATTACATTATATTAATCAAAATAAACGCATATAAACCAAACGGGTAGTGAGACATGACCACAAAGAAAGTCTAAGTTTTAAAATACTTGTGTAACCATAGTTTGGAAAAGAAGACCACTTTAATGATGGCTAAGCGGGTCATGTGATGTAACAGCTAAAACAAGTGCTTCTTTATTAAACTTGAACTACCAACAGATTTGCGCAAGTCGTCCAATTTCGTTGCGATGGTGTGTATTATTATTTTTGCCGTGAGATTGTTCTTAATCAATTATATAAATGGGTGACCTGGCGTTCTAGAGGATAGAGTGTCAGACTTCTGTGCTGAGGGCCCGGGGTTCAATCCTTGGACCCGGCACAGATTTATCTGATTGCCAAAACCTTCCTTCACCTCTGACAAGACGTGTATTAATCACAACTTGTGAATGTGAGGAATGCCAGGCCTCCACCGTGGTTCGGATCCCACGTTAAACTGTAGGTCCTCCATTTCATCTCACAATCACCCTACCATTATACATTAGCGTAAGTACATATAACCTGAACGGGTAATAAGACGCGGTGCTAATAATAATAATAATAATAATAATAATAATAATAATAATAATAATAATAATAATAATAATAATGTAAATGAATGGTGCTATGTAGTAGAAACTATATCTCTTCAGCGTGTGATGGGGTGAACATACTGGTCAATATTTGAGTAAATAGTTTTGTAACTGATAATAGGCCCATTTTATAGATCTCATGCTCTTAACCGGTAGATTGAATGGTTGTTTACTAGACCTAGACACCTAAAGTCCCGTTTTAATAGAAAAACCACTAGATCTACTTTGACCTATTCATACGTCAAATCATCATATCTTTATCTGTTACTTTTAGTAAATATTATGAGTAGCCTATCTATAGAATATCAGTTAACCTGCTTCTATGGTCACATGGTCTAAAACGTTACTCTTGCAGTAGACTAGACTACCGATGATGGGGAGATTGAGGTTCGAATCTTGGTTGGGTGTACTGAGGGTGTTTTTCCCGAAATGGTTTTACACTCTTCCTCCACACAAATGCGGGTATACCTCTTATAAATCCAACCTTAATAATTCCTAACCCACTAGCGTAATTAGTACATAAGAGTATAAACCAAACGGGTAGTTAGACGTGGTGCTAAAAATTAATAGTAGTAAAATGCTAGCAAGGTTGATGGCCTAAACATATATTTGTATGTTTTAAACGCTTTTTCCCACCATAACTCAACTTAGCTCACAAAACGTAGATTAAAATTATATAAGTTGATTAGTCAAATATATATATGCATTTATTTAGCGCCGCATTTTACTACGTGTTAGGGTTATACATATATGTACTAATTACACTAATGTATTAGGGATGAAGAAAGTTGAATTTCGAGGAAGTGTATCCGAATTTTTGTGGATAAATCGTGTAAAGATATTTAGGAAAATTCACCCTCAGTACATCCAACCGGGATTTGAACCTTTATCTCCCCGTCATCGACAGTTTAGCCTATTGCTAGAGTGACCCCTTAGACCATCCTACCAACGAGTTAATTAAAACCAATTTGAATTACTCATACCACATTCTTTGCCCTTATTTATGCAAAATTATTTTCCAGGATTTTTTGAAATACAAAGGTGGAAAGCTTATATGAAGTTATAAACAATAATAAATTATAATTTTGCAACACGGTGTTAAGTTTTGTATTTTGCGCTTCAATGTTTTACCTAAATACCCTTAAAGACGTCAATTTCAAAATATTTAGATGTCAATATTAAAATAAAGTATTTGAAGTTCGTACTAATGTGTCTAAATATACGTATGTACAGTAAATTTAAAAGTTAAAGTGAGTCAAAATCTGTTAACGTTCTGCCGCCTTTTCCCTGTGGCTTTGTGATACGAGATGTACTACTGAAGCTTTAAGGACACTAGTTCGATTTTAACTCTATTTGCGATCCTTATTATGATTTTTGTGAAATATATATAAAAAAAACTTGTATCATTTTGCTTTCTTTTTGATATATTATCAAAGTGTTTGATAGTAGATCTAGGCCACAGACAAGTAAGAAACAGACTCTCAACCTTACGGGGGTTTCGCTGCGCTCCTTTTGCCAGCTTGAGTCCTTCAACACTAGGATCGCTGCGGTTAGTCCTATCATCACCCAGCACTGACACTAGTGAAGCCCAGTGTTGAAGGACTCAAGCTGGCAAAAGGAGCGCAGTGAAACACCTGTAAGGTTGAGAGTCTGTTTCTTACTTGTTTGTGGCCTAGGCCTAGTATTTAAAACTAAAACATTTGACAACAGAAGTCTAACCATTTAAATTCTATAGGAATAGGCCCTATACACGAAGACATTGGAAACGACAAAGACAATTTGTTTCAGAATTGGAAGGAGAAAATGAATACAGTTTTGTTTAAATTTTGCTATTTTTTTAAATGTTCAATTCATATCTTAAAAATTAAATTGAAATAATGCAACTAAATTTTTAACAAACCTAGAAAATGATTGCTTCTTAAAAAACTTTTTTTCCCCATCCTTTATTGTTGTACGATTAAAATAATATTATTGTTCATGTAGAGGAAAGATACATGTTCCCACCACCACAATGATTTACTTTAGAACTAAATACGAAACAAATTGGAAGTAATCTACCTCAATTATATGACTGTATACCGGTGTAGCTATCATGGCTCGTCATTAGACTCTATCACTCCTCTTTCACGCAAATATGCACTTAGCCATTAGAGACGCCATGTTTTCGCGTGTAAAACATGGCTTCATTATATCCACCGAATGCGGTAGTGGTCGACTGTTTTGTCCACAGTTGAAATAATAAAAAAAAAGAGAAATAACACTTGGTATGTAAATCACGATATGTTGCCTTTTCCTTAACAAATAATCTATGTTTTGTTCTATTTTCCCCCTCCCTCCCTTCACCTAAGTTACTGAATATTTTATTGAGCATAATCCATTTCTTCAAGCATTTTGTCATATTGGAATACAACTTTCTTTTGGCCCACTTATTACGTTATTTTTATTGACGTCACACTAAACGTTCCCGCTATAATCACACATCTTAGGTGGTAGGGATGGAGGAGATACAATTTAAAAGAAATGTACCTAGATTCGTGTGGAAGTAGAGGGGGAAACAAATTAGGAAAAAATTACCTTCGCATCACTGGAAAAATAATAAATAAACTTGATATTTAGACTGCGTAGTCACTGATACGCTTATAATCATGACCTTGAAACAATTTGATGGATTAGATTGTTCTTTTTTTCACACAACGTTGCGTATTTATTAGTTTGAGACAGTAAATGTTTATATTTTATTTTTACAAATTATATTTTAAAAATATAATGTATTTTTAACTTTTGGCATTAATCTTAACCCCAGGGAGAGACAGACGGACTTGGGGCTAAACAGAATGGTAATATCCACCTTCTTGGGCTCTTGGGCACATAAAACGTCAAGTTTCATCTCAATCTTGAGATAGAAATTTACCGCCATTACAATACTTTATTTATATGAAAAAGTGAAAATCCACATCCCTTGCTAACCCGCTTCGTTGGCTGAATACGTCACTCTCACAGTACATTGGACTGAAGAAGACGAGGATATCGGGGTTCGAATCCCAGTTCAATGTGTTGAGGGTTGTTTTATAATAATTGGTTTCCGTTCTCCCGCCACGCAAGTGTGAGTAAACCCCCTTTAAATTCAACCCTCCCTTATCCCCAACACATTATCGTAGATAGTAGTTTACATATGAGGTGCTAGTGACCTGTTTCTGTCGACGTGCCTGTAAACAACAACAACTACAACAACAACAATAATAGTAAACAATAATATTTTTAAGAATAAAATAGCATTTATGTGTCTGTGTATAGTTGTTGTTGAAGCGAAGGGAGTATGTAAGGATAGGGAAGTGTGGAGAAAGTTAGTGAGGATGGATTGAGTACGGAGTTGTTTTTTGAACTGTATGCACAGTTTCTTGCCTACCCCTTAAGGGAATGGCGTGATTAGATATATATAATAATGGTATATATGTGTATAGCCCAAATGGGTAGTAAGGTGCGGTGCTAAAAATATCGCTTGCTTATTAAATATGTTAAAAACTTGAAAAGGTAACTAGTATACTGAAAAGTATTTTTGTTGTGGAGCATAGTCTCCTACTTGCCCGGTATAGATAGCAAACCTAATGCACTTCCTCATTATTTATGAACGTGCCGTATTGCATGTCTGACAATTTGACCCTAAACGAACAACACAACCTATGTAAAACACAAAAGCCAATATAAAAAAGAACTTGATATAAAACTGATATCTGAATGAGTGATATGATCAGTGAAGATGTTATCATATTATGAGAACTATATCCGTGTGTTTGCGTGGCTCATGTCAGTCCGGTGTGTGTTAGAGAGCACAATTTGTGTCGAGCTTAGCACGAATGTACAATACACACAATACTTATGTAAAACATGTTTGTAAGCATTTTATTAGGATCTACGTTAGTTCTTTTTATTCTACAGGTTCATCTTGAGCTATCAGTAATGAATATGGGTATTTAATGGGAACTTTCTGCACTGATTGATTATATCAGCACACGACTTACAAATTAACTTAATTCTACCCGCTTCGGTGGCTGCCTAGTCTAACGCGCTACTCTCGTGTTAGACTATACTGCTGAAGAAGAGGATTTCTGGGTTCGATCTCGGTTGAGTGCACTGAGGGTGGTGTTTCATAAAAAATTTTCCACTTTCCATCCACGCAAATTGTTGTGCAATTCTTCTTAACTAAAAGCCTTCCTAATCTCCAACACATCAGTGTAATTATTAGATAGGTGCATAACACAAACGGGTAGTAAGACGTGGTGCTAAAGTAATTTGGTTCTAGAATAAATAAAAACTTCAGTCACCAATCGCTGAATAAGAGGCAATCCTAATTTCACCAGTAATAATCTTTTAGGTGGTAATCTAACCCAGGACTATCAGCTCGATGGACAGATACGCTGCTGACTGAGCTAAGGTTTAGGACTTGAACAGTAAACTTAGGGTAGATTACCGGAGTGCTAAGGCGCGGTACATGCGTCCAAATACCCGCGCTATTTGGCAAATGGTTCTATATTTCAAAATATCGTCCTCACCAAAATGAAGGGGGAACTACCAACACGTTGCTGTAGAATTAAATATAGATATTTTTAAAAGTCTTATAGTTTAAAAAAATCAGGAAAATACGAGGTTAGTTCATTTTCAACCAAGCTTAAAACTAAATTTAGCAGCTATATGATAAAAGTGTACTGTTAGAAAGATATATCTAGACTTCCTCAAACAAATAAAAGCATTTTTAATAGGAATAAAACAGGATATTTCTTAAAATAATTTATGATTGTTTTAATACTGTATAGCTCATTAGAACTATCGCAGTGAGATGATGTTTCCCTTCAAATAGGTCATATTAGGTTGCAGCCTTAGTAAACACAATTTTAAAATATATTTCAAGCTAATTTTATTAAGGTAAAACAAGCTTTTTTTTATTTATTATTTAAACAAGTAATTCATCACCTCAAAACAAGAGCTATGCGTCAATTAACAGTCAGAAAATTAGCTGAACAACGATAATAATAATTGTTGTAATTTTTAGACATATATGCCTTATGTATTTACAGTTTATTGGCGATCTCCCCTAAATCAAGTTTATCTAACAAACTAAAACCAAATCCTGTAACGTTAATTTACCGTTTATAGAACGCACCGGTGGGTATGTAAACTAAACGTCAAGATTATCTAGTTTTACTTGCCGCTGGCATCTACTTTTATTCATTAGTTTAATAGTAATAGGTCTACTTTATTAATTTTTAAATATCAATTATAAAATAGTAGCCCAATTATCAAATTGAAATTTATAATTAACATTTAAAATAAAGTACGGCTTCTGTAAAACATAACTAAACTTTTTATTTTACATAATATATTTTCTCAATTCGCTCAATTTAAATATATTTTTTGTCTTGTCTGATACAAAGCAGGGGCTAGGAGGAGACAGTAGAATGTGTTGAAGAAGAAAATGTGAAGCATTTTGATCGAAAGACGAGGCTCGGACAGCAGAAGAAATTACCTTCCGCCTACCCCCCCCCGCATACCCCATCCACCTTATTTCTCTCCCGGTCCTACAATTTCCGATTTCACGGCTACCGCAAGTTCGACTGGCGGGCCCATGGCGCTTGATCGTCTCCGCGCAACAGTGGGCCAAGTGCGAGGGTAAGCTCGCGGCTCAAGCCAGGGCCCGCGTACCTTTGATACTCGCAAACACTTTTTTTTTATTTAAGTTTTTGTTCGAACAAAAGGTTATTAACGGTTTGGTATCTGAAAGGTGAAGGAGGCGAAGAGTGTGGCTTACACGAAATGTACCCTCACTAGCTTGAAGAGAGGACGGTAAAATCACATGGTGGGGAAAAACATGTCCCTGGTGCAATGCGAGTCTAGCGCCCTAGACCACGGGGCCAATGGTGCATTTTAAACATATTCACGATATTTTGTTTTAATATAGCTCTCTCTCTCTCTCTCTCTATATATATATATATATATATATATATAAGGTATCTTCTGATTGGGGTCATTAGTATCTGGGATTTCACTTGGAGTAAATTTTAACTAACTCACACTCAGCGTATAACCCGAACGGTTGGTAAGATGAGGTACTAAAAAAAAGAACAGAAACTCATACTCCCCCTTTCTTGTCATCAATGTGATGACTAGAATTACTTAAAGCCCCCCCCCCCACCTCCCTCCCCCAGGATTATAACCAAGAACGGTTTGCCATTACCTGGAGCTCGAAATCTCAGAAATCTAACCCACTGACGAGTTATTAGACTACGCATATTAAAAGTAACCATTTTACTTCCAAGAACCAATTGGCAACTAATATTTTTTTATAAGATAAAATTAATTCCTTTATAAAAAAACTCATTCTTATACTTTGGAAATTTTGTAACTTACTAAGAATAAGATACATGCACTGTACATGAACAAACATGGCTCTGTTAAAACAACCTTCTAAAACATGGGGTGTTTAAAATAGTTTAAAATTATGTTTAGCATTTTATTTTCTTGTTTGGTGACCATTGGTTATCTACAGAGTTTCCAACTTTGGTTCTGAAATAAAATAATTGAGGACTTTCTCTAATATTTCAATCGCTATTTAAAAAATACTATAGTGTTTATATGAAATTTTAATGATTTATTAGTACAAACTTAAAATATTTCAATAAATATATCATAGTTGTTTTTGTAAAAGTAGAAATGTTAAGGAAGGTAAAAAATAACGTATATTTCATAACCAAAGTATTTTTAATCAAGTTAGTACCCTACATATGGTTTGCGAAACTAAAAGTTAATACAATTTTAAAAAAACCTTAAAACTGGATTAGATCACTCTACAAAGCTATATTTTATTATATTCCAAACATCAGATCATGGTTACTGTTACCGCATAGCGTGCTTGAATCTGACCAGGAGTTCCTTCCAATGGTCACGTGGTGTAAGTTATCGGTCTCGCAATAAGCTTGATTGCCAGTCACGGTGAGGTCGATGTTATGATTCTAGACTTGGTGCACTAAAAAGGTTTTTTTCTATAAATTATTATTTACTACCGGTGTTTATTCAACCATCTAATACACTAATGCATGTGCACTTTCTATAATTTAACCTTTCCCCAAATTAAAATCTTTAATAAGCTTGTTGTTAAACGTAAAAGTAAAAAAAAAAGCTTTGAGTAAAAAGAGTGGAGTACTTACTTCACAACCCACCCTTCACCATATTTCCATCCGGACCCGTGGTGTAGTCAGTGCACCTGGTTACGAACCTAGGGACCCCGGATTCGATTTCCGGTTGGTACCTTGGCTATTTTTCTTAACAAAGGTAACTATACCAACGGTTTCCAGGGGTTGGTAAATTAGGCTTAAGTTAGGTTTAAGATTCCTACTGGCCCACACCTCCATATTCACTAACATCACATCATCTCATTGCTGGTAGTTGCAGACAACCTCCATATTCACTATCATCACATCATCTCATTTCTGGTACTTGTAAACAACCTCCATATTCACTATCATCCCATCATCTCATTGCTGGTACGTGTAGACAACCTCCATATTCACTATCATCACATCATCTCATTGCTGGTACATGTAGACAACCTCCATATTCACTATCATCACATCATCTCATTGCTGATACGTGTAGACAACCTCAATATTCACTATCATCACATCATCTCATTGCTGGTACGTGTAGACAACCTCCATATTCACTATCATCACATCATCTCATTGCTGGTACATGTAGACAACCTCCATATTCACTA
>CABFWO010000083.1:219855-247158 GCA_902155825.1 Timema genevievae
AGACAACCTCCATATTCACTATCATCACATCATCTCATTGCTGGTACTTGTAGACAACCTCCATATTCACTATCATCACATCATCTCATTGCTGGTAGTTGCAGACAACCTCCATATTCACTATCATCACATCATCTCATTGCTGGTACTTGTAGACAACCTCCATATTCACTAACATCACATCATCTCATTGCTGGTAGTTGCAGACAACCTCCATATTCACTATCATCACATCAGCTCATTGCTGGTACGTGTAAACAACCTCCATAGCTGTAACCTGGGCAACGTTCTGTGCCACCAGAGCGTCAAATAGTCTACATACAGGCGAAAAAACTGGATGTCATGACCCCCCAACCCCACCCCTGTCCGTTCAGTACTGCCATACGAAAAAATAAAAATACTCAACCGGACAATATGCATTTCTTAAATAGCCCGTCTATTCATTTTGTGATTTTAAATAGGCCTAAGACAATTTGAGTTGAGTGCATAAAAATCGTATTATTAATTATATATTTCTAATAATGTTCATGTTTTTTTGGTAAGGAGTGATAATAATTGATAGTAAAGCTGTATCTTCTTTTTTTATTCCCTTATCATTTTTTATACTACTTTTCTTCTACGATGACGACACGTTTCGGCAATTTTTCACCATCTTACCTTACCACAAACTTACTATCAATTAATAATATGTGTCATAATTCAGTGTCTATCCCACCAAGCAGAACATCGCTTCTCTCTATAATTTATTTTCGCTACAGCATAGTACCTCTTTATTTAAACTAATAGAGTAAGGAGGAGGAAGATGGATTTCAAAGGAAATATACCCCCCATTTGCGTGAAGGGAGAATAGTAAACCATTCAAGGAAAACCACCCCCATTATACTCAGCTGAGATTCTATCCCCAAAATTCTCGTTACAGGAAAATCGGATTGAATGAGCTTGACGATCATACCGCGAGCCCACCGATGCGGATCAACTCTACCTCTAAATCGGTTTTAATAAATTACTACTGATATCGTGTTAGATATATTTCTATGGCTAATATTGGACGTGTTAAAATTGCATTAGATTTTTTGAAATAATATTATAAAAAATATTATAAAAGCTAGTAACGCGTATTTAAAGGTATGTAAAAGTTCAGAAAACATACTGGTGTAGTAATAAACCATCTTAATAAGATTAATTAAATCATAATAAGTAACATACATGCAGTCTCGTTACCAAAATGATCGTCTCTAGTAACAAAGTATTTCATTTAATGTGAACATTTACAACGTGCAACATTTTAAAAAGTAAATCAGGAGTATATTTCACAAATATGTTTCACCAAGACACTGGAATAGCTCAATTTTATAAACAGCTGTTTTATAATTTAAAAAATATATATTATATTTTTCAAATGTACAGAAGACAAATTATCTCTTGTTCGTTCCAAGCTTGACTGTTACTAAACAGAAACAAACAACTCTGGATCTTCTATATGCTTTTACAGTCAGCTAACAGAGAATTTGATTTTTATCTTATTCACAATTCAGTGACGCTCAAATTTAAATAAAACATATTTCAACACGAATGGTCGAAATAGACAGAGTTTTTACATGAATAGATGAGAACTCGAATGATGAGATTTAATAATCTTCATGTTTACAGAACTTCAGTCCAGGATGAGACCAAATGTTGCAAATATTACAAGCAATTTGTTACCATCAATATATTTGAAATATCTTCCAAAAATTTGTTTTCGTCGGTCATTAGACATATATTAAAAAGATTTTAAAACGTCCGGGTTTTATATTTGAGTCAGATAATCCATTAGTACAGTAGCACGTACCTCTGTGTTTTGACAGCCTTTTATTGAAAAGTTGTGATTTTGATCCAGGATTTTTTCCTGTTACCCTTGCCGCAATATTTTAGAGATGTGCTGCAAACTATTATATGTTGACTCGGGAAGGAGTTCAGGCCAATTTAAAAATAGATTTGTTCTAGGTTATAATTTGTAAATCATGCTGTTTTTATTCCTGTATATACCTCTGAACTTAGTAAATTTAGATGACAAAAGAAAGTAATTTTATTAGTTTGAAATTTGTATTGGACTTACAACACGGCTTTCGATATATAAACTGGATATATATTTTTATATCAAAGCTCTTATGGTCTGCGTCATCTTTATTTGTGTGGTTCATTTGTCTTAACTGTATGAACAGATTTAAAAGGCAATACAAGCCTATTTATTAACCCCCTTTTATGCACAATCTTGAATTTTCAATTTATGACAGAAAGTATAACTATGTCCAGTTTTATTTATGATATTATTTAACTTTCACACAGTAGGGCAGTTTATATTAAGTATGCAGTAGCCTTCTGTTGACACACATAAGACGATGAACAAATATTATATTCAGGCTTAGATGCGCTGTTTTCTGATAAATATAAATATTTCAGAAGGGCGGAGCATAAAATGCCACGATTAGGAAAATAATAATTTGGTGTGAAGCTTGAAAACATATCAGTGTGAGTTAATTGATTAAATGGGTTCAAGTAAATATAGCTTTTTTTGTTGCATTTCTCTTACAGTGTTTGATTTTGATTAATGTGATGTGTCTATTAAAAGCAGCCACATTTGAACCCAAAAGACAAATATTTATTAAATTAACTCATATTTAAAATAATTATATAACAATTAAAAATAATTTGCTATCAAAATACTATTAGTGAACATAACATTGAACGGATAAGTCCAATGGTTGGTATATATATTTTCAATAATTTAGAAATATTATTTATAACATCTACATATACCAGTCTTCCACAAAAAGCCGTCAAACTTAAGTATAACCTAAGGCTTATTTCAAAATTTCCAGACAATATTTTTCAATATTTTTTTTATTTCAGTAAATAACCTTGTGGTATTACCTAACAAAAACCTCGTCAAGCAATTGCCTTCTCGCGTATGTCTGGTAGCGGAACATGTGTGCCGCCATTGGTTCCGAGTTAGTCATGCTGACCACTTCGCGTTCCTCTATCACTTTTTACAACAAAAACAACAACAACTTTAAAAACTTCTCGGACAAAACTATAATCCTAGATTTTAGCGTGCATGTTGTTCCAAAATTGTACCAGATAAGAGAAACGGAATTTCAATATTACTATCGTGCCGAAGTTGACTCGCCCTTACTGAAGTATTTTCAGGGTTCACTAATTACATTCCACAACAGCCCACTTGAGCTAGTTTACCTCTACAGTTGAACTTAGTTTGATAGTTAGAATAAATATAGGGTATAGGGTTTGTTTTCACACCGCGTCTAAAGTACCCATCCGTGCTTAAAGTATGTTAACCACTCGAAGAGCGCATAACCCCAACGGTTGTAAAGCCGGGGTGTTAAAGAAAAAACTACTTAAGACTTGCTTCAGTGGTCGCATGTTCTAAGGCGTCACCCTCGCAATAGACTAGACCGCCACTGGATTGTTACATATCTATACTCATATCTGTCAGGTTCCCAGGACTGTGAAAGATATATTCTCATATCTGGCTGGCTACCAGGATTGTGAAAGATATATCCTCATATCTGGCTGGCTACCAGGAGTGTTAAAGATATATCCTCATATCTGGCTGGCTACCAGGATTGTGAAAGATATATCCTCATATCTGGCTGGCTACCAAGATTGTGAAAGATATATTCTCATATATGGCTGGCTACCAGGATTGTGAAAGATATATCCTCATATCTGGCTGGCTACCAGGATTGTGAAAGATATATACTCATATCTGGCTGGCTATCAGGATTGTGAAAGATATATTCTCATATCTGTTAGGTTCCCAGTACTGTGAAAGATATATCCTAATATCTGGCTGGCTACCAGGATTGTGAAAGATATATACTCATATCTGGCTGGCTACCAGGATTGTTAAAGATATATACTCATATCTGGCTGGCTACATAGATTGTGAAAGATATATCCTCATATCTGGCTGGCTACAAGGATTCAGCACGATCTAACCTAAAGTGCTGCAGGATTGCTTTAATAAACACAACCAAATGTGACTGACTAAACCAGACATTGTCTAAAGACTGGGGAACATATCCTAGGATGGCCTAATCTTTTTCAACGTCAGATTAGGACGGATCAAAACTAAATTTCTCAAACTTTGTATAGCTCGTTGTATTCCAAAGACCTAACATGTTTGTCTCTGAACTGGAGGGTTAGGGGAAGCTTGTTATAGCCCCCCCTATTGCCCCTCACACATATGGTGGTAAGAGGGCGAGTAATAATAATTGTAACATTAGCTAGTTATGGGAGTCCAGGGAGTTGCCCTCCTCGCCTCTAATTAATAGGGGCGAATACTCGGGTGTCTCCAGAAGGGACGGGAGAACGTGATACTCATTGAACGTGACCCTTCATAAAACACCACACCAAGAATTATTAGCCAGAAAAGGGACTGAATGAAGTGCATTTCATATACTCCCCGTCCCTAATTTCACTCTATAAGAATCACCTTTAGTAAAGTCGCTCACAAAGGATCGTGTGTTTTTCGGAGATTGTTGGATTGAGAACATTCTAATGGTTTTAACAATTTTTCTCATATAGTTTCAGGAAATTATTGGTAAAATTTATTTTTCGACAAAGAATTAAATTATTACAAATTCACTACCATTTATTTGAAATGATGTGTACATAATTAACGTAGAATATTAAATGCGTACCTGCTTATAATTTATTTAACTTCACTATTTTTTATCTTTTTTTCGTCTCACGGATAGATTTTATTATTTTACTGTGGAAAATTGACTAACAATTAATTTAATATTTGGTTATATCAACTGAAAGAAATTATATATTAATTTCTAGGCAAATTTTTTTTGTATAACCGAATCGTGGTTTTTATTCGCACATAATCTATTTGAGCTATGAAGTAGCAGCTTAGGTGGCGGCATGGTCTAAGGCACTACCCTCGCAGTAGACTAGACTGACAATGATGGGGAGATCTAGTTTCGAATCTCGGTCGGGTGTAGTTTGGGTGGTTATTCCAAAACGTATTTCCACTCTCCCTAAACGCAAATGCTTGTACACCTCTTATAAATATAGCCTTCCTAAACCCTAAAATCATTAGCGTAGTTCATACACAAGCGTATAAACCAATCGGGTAGTAACACACGGTGTTCAAGAACACATTAATTGAGAGGTGATTATTAGAAATGTGTTTTTTCAAATATCTCGAGTATTTTTTAATAATAGTACTCCCCTTACAGCCTTCAGACTAATGGTTTGGTTTAACCTTGATAGCGATAATAGATCTAATTAAAAAAAATAATACAAATATCAGTTTCTAAATCTAATACAAAATGCAATTGAATGTTATTTCTAAAATCTATGGTTATTTTATATTATTAGTATTATTATCTCTAAACTAACCACCACAGATAACAAATGAAAAATATTTTGTTAAATCTAGTAAACGTGAGAAAATTCTGTAAAAATAAAAGTATTTTGTGTAAACCAATTTTCACATGAATACCTTTTTAGAAAATACTAAGATATTATTTTTCGGTCAACATTGACAAAGTTTTACTATATTATTAGTGTTATTTTCTAGGAATGGAAAATAAATATATCAAAAGTGACAGCTGTGGATCACATGACTTGACGTATGAATACGTGAAAGTAGGTCTAACAACCTCTCTATCTGTCTTATAAATCCCTTCCTACCAAAATGGGTCTCTGTAGATTCCTCCTAGAAGTTGGTTGTAATATTATGTAAAATGAAACCGCGCCCTCACGAAATGATGCGGTGTGGTGGTTGTTGTTGATGTTATGAGCTATGATTATTATGAAAGAGCAACATGAAGAAACACAAATTTCATTTTCTTTTAATCACTTTCCTTACCTAGCTCACAGGCGTCTTCTTATAACACATTTAATACTTTGTATATTAGTTTCATTTTGTTTAGCTCATGCAAGTCGGTTCGTACTTCAAGTCCTCTCCGTTTCATTCAATGTCTTCTTACAGTATTTATTTGTCACAGACGTCCATTAATCTTTTATTTTATAATGATGCTATTTATAAAACGGACTAGTTTGTTATCGGATGTCTGTCACCACGATATAATGCTAGTCATAAGTCACAACGAACTAAGCTGGGATGGTTGTCACCATTATAATAATATAGGCCTATTGCTAGTTGTAAATCACAGCGAGTTAAGATCCGTTGGTTGTCATCATTATAACTTAATGCTAGTTGTAAATCACAGTGATTTAAGATCCGATGTTTGTCACCATTACAATATAATGCTAATTGTAAATCACATCGTGTTAAGATCCGATGTATGTCACCATTATAATATAATGCTCGTTGTAAATCACAGCGATTTAAGGTCCGATGGTTATCACCATTATAATATAATACTAGTTGTAAATCACAATGATTCAAGATCCGATGGTTGTCACTATTATTATATAATGCTATTTGTAAATCACACCGAGTTAAGATCCGTTGGTTGTCATCATTATAACTTAATGCTAGTTGTAAATCACAGTGATTTAAGATCCGATGGTTATCACCATTATAATATAATGCTATTTGTAAATCACACCGAGTTAAGATCCGTTGGTTGTCACCATTATAACTTAATGCTAGTTGTAAATCACAGTGATTTAAGATCCGATGGTTATCACCATTATAATATAATGCTATTTGTAAATCACACCGAGTTAAGATCCGTTGGTTGTCACCATTATAACTTAATGCTAGTTGTAAATCACAGCGATTTAAGATCCGATGGTTATCACCATTATAATATAATACTAGTTGTAAATCACAATGATTCAAGATCCGATGGTTGTCACTATTATAATATAATGCTAGTTGTAAATCACAGCGAGTTAAGATCCAATGGTTGTCACCATTATAATATAATTCTAGTTGTAAATCAAAGCGATTTAAGATCCGATGGTTGTCACCATTATAATATAATGCTAGTTGTAAATCAAAGCGATTTAGGATCTGATGGTTATTACCATTATAATATAATGCTAGTTGTAAATCACAGTGATTCAAGATCCGATGGTTGTCACCATTATAATATAATGCTAGTTGTAAATTACAGTGATTTAAGATCCCATGGTTGTCACTATTATAATATAATGCTAGTTGTAAGTCATAGCGAGTTAAGTTGATAAGAAATTAGCATGATAGTTCAAAGTAATATTCTTAATTACTGAGCGGGACAGAACAAACCACTTTTCTCTTAAAACCAACAAATAAAAAAATAAATTTCCCAACCCACTAACAACATGGATAATATAATAACTAAATTATTTCTATAAGCTATATACAAATCATTTATGCATTGCTCCAAATTGTAGATTCTCATTTTTCTGAATAGAACAATTTACTATTATCTTTTTAAATTACTAAGAGCATCCCATTTAAGCAGATTTTTTTTATAGAGGACGTGTCACACCCCACCTCCCCTCCCCCCAATGGCGCCCTTGTTCAAAGTTATTTTCATCCCACTTTAATTATTGGTGACTTGCATCCTAATTTAACTATTGGTGACTTACAACCAGCCACAGCTCCCTGTATTTATGGCGACTTCTCAATAAAAACAGCGATGGTACATTATGAAACACCCTGTATTTGTGTGATAGTCCCTACTCTAGTGAAGAAAAAAGACACTTGAAAACGTAGTTTACCATTCAATATAACATCCACAGAACAAACGTGACTTACTCATGTACTATTGCGAGGTTAAAATAAAAAAAACTATTGTGTAACGACAAAAAAAACAAAAAAACACAGAAGTTATTGCGACAGTCCTAATCAGCCTCAGGTAGCGTCGAAGTGGTAGTACTGTACTTTACTCACTAATAACAACAATGATATTAATTATAGTAATTTTGTAAAGTGTTCAGTGTCGTGTCTTAGAAATGAATGACTTATGCAATTGGTTTGTCTTGAAGGAAAGCCTGTTTCTTAGAATAAAATAAAATGCTTAGAAAATCAACGTTAGTAAACAACACGTTGGGGGCGGGGGGGGTGAAGGGATTTGTTTTCTAGAAAAATTTAATTCAAACCAACAAATAGTAATGTTCTAGTATTAAAACGTAAATTTGAGCTAACCTTATTTTTAAAAGTTGAGTTTCTTTTGCAAAGTGGACTATGCTCAAGACCGCTTCACCAAATATTATATAAAAATGATATATTGTCAATGTTGATTTGATTTTAGGAGTTTTTTAAAGCCTTTTAGCTATATCCCAATTTTTTTATTTTTTTTACAAATATCAATCTAGAAGGCTCTCTTTGCTATCAGTTTCCTTATATATAGTAGAATTTTGTAGGAGAAAAGGCCTTTCAGATGACTATTCCTAGGAAAATTTGGCTCTAAGTTACAATCATTCTTAAAAAGAAAAGTAAGTTATAAAATTATAATAGTTGATTAATATCTACATCCTAATCCCTATTTTAAAAACATCCAACATATTTCTGAAACAATGAAACCCTGAATACCAATTTAACTCACTACATATAGGCCTACAAAATCTGTTGCAGATAATAAATAAATGTATTTACGTGCACATTTATAAAGTTTTATATTATTTTCATCGTTTAGATAGTAGCAACTTTTACTAAATAACATGGGAACAGTGATTTTAACCCCGACCTTAAGTAAAAAGCTAATTTAGAGGTGAAACTCTCGAATTATCGAATCCTAATGTTCACGAGATTTGAAATTAGAAGGAACCATAATAAATAACATTGGTCAAAATTTGGACACCTTAAATTAAAATCACAATATTTGCGAGTGGAGGAAGCAATTATACAAACTTGTATAGCCGGGGAAAAGAATAATTATATTTATTTCAGCTATAAAATAAAAGATCAAGCTCATAAAATAAGTACACTACCGTATGAAAATAATTAGTTCCCTCCAAATATTATTATTATTACTAGCACCGCGCTAGCACCTGTTCGGGTTATACTCACAGTTCCCTCCAAAAGTGTCTTCTTTGCCATTAAAACTTGATAAATACGACAAATAAAAACATATATCAATAATTTTATGTCGCCAAACATAATTCTGTTGACCTGAATCGATTCGTGCACGATGCTCATTTTCTAAATAAAGTGATGTTTCCTTTTCTCTTATTTAATTTTAAACATTTGAATTTTCATTAAAATTGTGCATTTAAAAAAATTATTAAAATTTAAATCTAAGATTCGAAAGAAAATGACAGATTCGAGTTTGAGAAAAATATTATTTTAACCCTTTTGTTTTATTTCCATACAGGCCGAAAAAGTAATTTTTACTTTTCTTATTAAAAGAGAGATTAAAATGCTGACTTGTACATTTTCAATTTGAAAATGATACCATGATATAGTTATCTGAACACATTAAAAATAAACACAAAATAAATATAGAGAACAAATATTGACAAAATGTTATTTTATTATCTAATATTTGTCAAAATTGACACCTTCTGTTAAAGGCGACAGCTGCTGAAAACCTCCTTTTGTGTGTATGACATTATTCAAATATATCTATTAACTTTTAAAACTAGCAGACATGTGCTAATAAATGGTAGAGTAACTAACCATATGTCATTATTTTTTGTGACAACCTACACATTATTTTAGCACACTATGGAATTATAGTAATGGATTTACTTTCATAATTACTCATTTCATTAAAAACTAGCGTCATACAATGAAAGAATACATAATATCTTATGACCTCGTCGATATTATGTATGTAGATAACCAGCCACCGATACAAAGTAATATTTCCACAAACTGCCCATAAGCTACAAAGTAACAACATATTCCAAGTACAAATATTTACTTATTTAAATTGACTGTAATTTTTGAGTAAAGCGTATTTATTTTAGTTCTGTGTAATTCTCTAGAATCGGACGTATTATTTCACTTAAAGATGTCGCTTGATAAATACACCGGCCATTTGGTTCACCTACTGGTAATTGTGTTTATTTTGTGATGTCATGGCATAAATACACTTGGGGGATAATATAATAGACCTTGTTGCGATGCCGTTGACTCTTCGTGTCCCGAAGTTTCTTTTTTTTTCTCTCAGCATTTTATCAGATAAAATATGTTCTGTATAAATGTTTGAAAAGGTAAGTAAATGTAAAGCTAAAAGATAGTTCTAGTTTTCGACACATCATGAACCTCATAACCAATAGTTCACTGCCTACACGACATACCTGACTTGAAGATAGACATTTATCTGGCTCTAGCAGTCAATGATACATAGATATGACTCTTTAGCTCACAAAATATCGTGTTTGTCTACTAGACTAATGGTTCTGGGTTGGATTACCGACTTGGCCGAAAAACCTTTCACGGTGATTTATTGAGGGTTCAGAGACTGCGTGTGGTGTATTTTCTAAAATTAAGCTGGTTTGCAAGTCATGTGAGGATATAATCGATTGCTATAGATGGTAGACGTTATATACCCCCCCAAAAATTAATAGAATAGTCAGCCCTGCGCCACCTATTAAAAACGTTACTCTAACTTTATCTGTTTTAATTGATTAGAATAACTAGCTCGCCAGGGGCCTATTAATCCTTTTTCAAAAAGTATCTACTACCGTATTTTGTGCAGAGCTCTATTTTGAAAGGATACAATATCTAGCGATTACATATGAAGAGGAAAAACATATAGCTCATCTTACAATTTTAATTTTAAAAAATTGTCTGAAAATTCATTAGGCCTACATCCCACAAGGTCAATTTTAGGACTAATTAAGAGTCAATTTCATGATCGATTAACCTGGATATCAGATACAAGTCCATGGTCGAAATAGAAATTCATAGGAATGTGGTGTATTGAATTCTTCACTTGAAAACACAAAAATTTGTGTTGGTGAATTTTTTTAATTTTTTTTATACAAGTAAATTTTAATTTTGTCTCATAAAAAAATTGGTTTCACTTGTTTGACCTCTACTTTTTTTTAAACTAAGGTTACAAAAAAACCTTAGTACGTTACGACGCTTGGTTCGAGCTAACATTTCAAAAAGAGCTCCGGTTAGATATTAATTTCATCGGATTTTTATTACTATCCTATCTATTTTAATAAATCTAAACTTTTTTACAAATCTCTAGGAAATTGATAATAATGCATTAAGTAAAAATAGTTTTAATAATAACTCGTCCTATTCTTTAAATTTTGGCAAATTTCTCAGTATTTGATCCCTCTTATATTATTATAAATTACTCACTTAATTGAATCAGAACTTTAATTGGAGTGATCTTAATCTACCTAATCTACGATCTATCCGTGTGGTGCAACGGACTCTAAAGGCTACTCCCTACTCAGTAGATCGTATCTTCACACTGTGATATTTATTGTAGGAATGACTATTTAGAAGGGTTAAAATCACTAAAATATTATTCATTTGTATTAAAAAAATTGTCGTAGCCCAATTATGAAGGATTTATGTTTGATGAAGGCTAGATCTATATTTATAAACCTTTATTTTGATCTGATAATGGCCACATTTCACAAAAAGTTACCTTTACAAATATATTTTTTATAAAATTTTAAATATAAGGTTTTTATTTCTGAAAGGATTTGTTAATACTTACTTTATTATAAATTATCAAACCAACCCATGAGTAAATCATATTTATTAATTTCTTCAATACATCTAAGCGTTTAATTAGACTGCTCTTTTTAAGATGAGATTAATTTAGCTGACTTCGGACTTAAAAAGTTACCATGATAAACACAAACCATATTTATTTAAAATTAGGTCAATGACTCATGAGATAGGGAGCATTAAAAACTAAATGAAAGACTATAATAATTACACCGCGGAGTATGAAGGTAAACTATTATCGGAATAATTAGCAATATTTTTGCGTGAGAAGAAACCACTAGCTTTAGTCTAACCGGTCACTTTTGTTTCGCAATGTTGAAACTAAACTCGGTATTTAAAAAAAAATCAGTTAAATTATTCCCTTAATTTCACTTGTTTAAAATTTGGGTAATGGAAGGGGAAAATGCTATATAACAGTTCGCTGCCATTTTAAACATATCTCCAGTAAACTGTGATTGTATATACAGAAATATATGGAGCTAAAAAATAAATGTAGTCTACTGTTTATAAAGGGGGAGAGGGAATTATTCTGAAATAGCTGATAGTTATATATATACATATATATATAAATTAATTTTGATTTAATTTGAACTGATGAAAAAAAAGTAATAGAAGTTTGTCTTGTGCAGTTGTACAAAGTATGTTTGATAGACTGTACGTAAGCACACTTCTATAGGTCACAAATAACAAAGAATTTACTTCTATAGTTTTGTATTTGCTTCGTTTCTTATCAGAATATAATCCTATTTAAATTTACTAACGACAACACGATCGTTTAATTTCTATAAACAATTTTTTTTTTCATTTTCATCATAATTTTTGGGTGACTTTACGTTAAGCGCTTCTATTAACTATGCGTGTACACCTAATCATTTCAAAGATAAAATTGGTTTATTTGTTTAAATTTTTTAGTCATTTGGTTTATAAAACAATATTTATCTTCCAAGTTTAAAATTCGATTCACAAGTTTTGAAGTCGATTTATCAGGGTAAAAAATATCACAATGGATCTTAACTAAACCGTCTACATTTTTGGACACGTCGACTAAAACGTCAAGCTCATCTAGTCTGGTTTAGCATAAAGGGGAGGTCGTGTTTCGAATCTCAAAGGACTGATATTATTATTTTTCTTCAAACGGTTAAGGCCCTTGGCCCTGTCGACTGCAAGTCTAAAACCTATTTTGTGGGATGGTGGGCGGGAGGGTGAAAGGCGTGGCGTGGCCTCACAACCGACCAAGATATCCTTCCGCGCCAACAAGAACAGATGGATCACGGAAACCGTAGATAGCGGACAAGTTTTGCGGAAAAATCATACGTTTGGAAATATCAGTTTTCTCGAGAATGAATGAAATTTTTATGTTAATATTTTCAACACCTCTTCTAAGATAATTTATAGTTGTCTGTTAATTGTTACATAATCTTATTTTTTGCTATGAAGCCAACAGTTTTCTATTGAAAAATGTTAATTTTATTGATATTTGATCACTGTTAAAATTATAGAGGAGGTTTGTATATAAAAATTATAACTTAATCAACATGCTCCTATTTTTGAACAAACCGTTTCCAAAAAGAAAATTTCAAAACCATAAACATTCTTGAAGATAACCGTTCGTTCCCATGGCTCTGCATTTCTGAGCCAAATGAAAAGGGCCAATTGCCTTAACCACTACTCCTTCACGCAAATGGGAGCACACTTACTCTAAATTTTAACTTCATATATTTCCTATTCCATTAGTGTAAATATGAGGATAGCTCTAACGAGTAATAAAAGGTGGTGTAGTTAAAACATTTATTGTGTAGCAAATAATGAATACCTGTGTAATTTTTTAGCATAGCTTTATTCACCTATCACATAGATTGTTCTGTTAAATAAATTAAACACACACTATGGTGTATCTCCTCACTTCGTATCGCTCCGCACCAGATCGTAAATTTTTTGCCGATTTGAGTTTTTCCACATTTTTACACAAAATAATGTAAAAATAAGCAGACACGGTGTGACGCGGACAACGAAAGTGCCAAAAATTACTCTCCACTCACTTGGAAAAAGTTAATCACCCTTCAAAAGGAAACACAGTGATCCTTTAGAGGACATTATTAAATGCATTTCATCATGTTCCCGTTGATTATATATTTTCCGTACTTGGATCTATAACACACCGACAATAATGCTTATTTCATTAACTTAAATACATTTGACGAAGTATACAAACATAGATTTTAATTAAGTAGTTTTTTAAAAATTCACTCTGATTTATTTTAGGCATGGAACCCATTTTAATAATTATTATTTCCACGCATTAATTAAGATTAAGTAATTAAACCTGTGGGTGGGAATCAAACCCGAGTCTAGAAGTTATGTGATGTATTTATTTAATACATTTCAAAATATACCCATGAGAACGGCTATCATTCGTAACTATGTTAATAATTTCCATCAATTGAACTATATCCCACACTGACGATAATCTTTTGACAAATATTTAAGCTCCAAATAATTTTTAATCATTTTTTATTAGAGACAAATAATATTTATCCACACCAAAACTGTAAAATTATACCATTAAAATATCTCCTTCTCTCTCACACACTATTTAAAAATTAATGGTACTACTGTTTTTGCCATTATCATTTTTTGTATAGTTCTACTTTCTTTATTTTTTATCTTCTATAAGTAGGGTGAACCCTATCATCAAGGAAGTTGTGATATCGACACCGATAGGGTGGAAGGAAAAAAATGGCAGAATCGATGTTTTATGTAGAGAAAAAAAAAAGAGTCGCATGACACGCCACGTTTTGTTCTCATGTTATGAATAATACAATCATTTTTATTCCACATTTTGCTTCCATCGATGTAAGACTGACATAAGCCTTTATTTCCGGACTACAAGGGAACAAAGTATATTATTTACTTTATCATATAGCGACAGTATTGTAATCGTGAAAATGTTGACTCCTTGCCGCCCCTTTCAAAAGCCGCCTCATTTCTCACATCAGGTTCATTACTTAGTTGAAAGTTTCTTCCACTCTCCGTAAAAAGAACAAAGAAATAATTTCGATATTAATAAAAAACATAATAATTATATTATGTATTTTACGTCTATGACAACATGTTTTGGGGTTTTTTGGCATTGAGCTTTACAAGGAAAAACTTCTTTGTCTTATTTCGATCCTTTTCTTATAACAAACTTGAGTAGTAAGTATTGACCCGCTTCGGTGTCTACGTGGTCTAACGCGCTATTCTCGTGTTGAACTAGACTGCCAAAGACGGGGAGATCAGAGTTCGATCCCGGTCGGTTACACAGAGAGTTTTTTCCTAAACGGTTTTCCACTCTCCCTCCACGCTAGTGCGGGCGCATTTCCTCTAAATTAAGCCTTTCTAATCGCTAACACATTAGTATAATTAGTAGGACCTACACAGGCGTATAACCTGAACGGGTAGTAGTACGCGGTACTATAAAAGTAGTAAGGATGATTTTATATATATTTATTTTATAAATAATATTATATATATTATGTTATAAATAGGCATATTTCATACCATATAATATATACAATATATAAAATATCAAATATCATATAATATATATGGAATATATATAATTCTAAATGTGTCTATTTTTTGTTGGAATATATATTTAAAGCGATACCCTTTTCTTGAATCGAATATCAATTATTATTAATACATTAAATTTATAATAAATATAAAATGTTTATATAATATTCGATTATATTGAGTGGTCTTATAGAAATATTTTTTTAAAGCGTGCATATAAGTATTGTTACTTTTAAGATTTATTGGTCAGTTAAAAAGAAAACTTGTGTTTATAAATCAAAGTATTTCTTATGAATAAAGGAGTAACTTTGACGAATGTGAATGTATTAAGTACCAACTTAGTTTAGTTCTCTACAAATGTTTCTACAAATAGCCTTTGGGTTAGTGCCCCTTTAAATCAAGCAAGATAATACTAAATTATTATAATATATCCATATATAATCCAGAGTATGTTCTGTAGTACGATGTTGTTCCCAGAGATTATCATGCAAGTGATTTACATATACAAGCACACTGGAAATACAACATCAAGAAAAAAGTTGTATACAAAATGGTGGACGTACATTTAGTTATTATAAATACTATGAACATGATAAAATATAAAACATCTGGTATTTTGTTTTAGAAATAATATAGTTATCTTAACATTTCAAACAATGCCAATTAGTGCACAATTATACTGAATTATTAAACCTTATCTCTAAGCAAGATATTTTCATAACAAACCTAGAGCATATTTGTTTAGAGATGTCCCCAAATTGCTCGTTTGTTATTATTTTTTTTTTAGAACCGCGTCTTACTACCCGTTCGGGTTACATGCTTATGTACCAGCTACGTTAATGTTTTTTAGGGATTGGAAAGGTTAAATGTAGATGAGGTTTACCCGCATTTGCATGAAGGGAGAGTGGAAGACTATTTAGAACCCCCCAGTAGGCCTACATTTGACCGAGATTCGAACCTCGATCTCCCTGTCATCGACAGTCTGGTCTACTGCGAGAGTATCACCTTAGAACCCGCTTCGGTGGCCGCGTGGTTTAACGCGCTACTCTCATGTTGGACTAGACTTCCGAAGACGGGGAGTTCAGGGTTCGATTCCGGTCGGGTACACTGCGGGTGATTTTTGCTAAATGGCTTTAGAACTCTTCCTCCACTCAAAAGCGGGTGCATTTCCTCTAAATTAAGCCTTCATAATCCCTAACCCATTAGTATAATTATTAGTATATAGGCTTATAACCCGAACGGTTAGTAAGATGCGATGATAAAAAAAGTAGTGCCTTAGACCACGTGGCCACCAAAATGGGCCTCGTTACATTATTATTATTACTATTATTATTATTATTATTATTATTATTATTATTATTATTATTATTATTATTATTATTATTACTATACCTATCACTATCTTCTCCACATATCACTCATTCAGGTTACTAGGCCTACTCATTTAACTACACTACGGTGTAAGTATGAGGCATGTAGTATTTAGAGTAGATATACCCGCATTTGCATGGATGGAAAAAGATAAACAATTTTTTTTGAACGTCCAATTTCAGTCCACGCAGCTAGGATTTAAACCCTGACCTCTCCGTCAACGAATATCAAGTGTAATTCCACAGCTTCTTATAATCATAGATGCTCAGTAATATTCAAGTATGGATATGTTTCCGAAACAATATTAATAACATATTAAAAAATAATCAAATATTTACACACGTTTAACCCACTTAGGTGGCCGAATGGTGTAAGGCGTCACTCTCCCAATAGACTTGACTGCTGATAGCTGGGATATCGGGGTTCGAATTCTGGACGAGAGCACTGAGGGTGGCTTTTCCTAAGTGGTTTTACACTCTTATTATTCGCAAATGTGGGTGCAATTCCTCTAGATTCAACCTCACTCATCCTTAGCACATTCACCTAAAATCCTAAATAGTTAATTTGCGCCAAGCCCGAACCGGTAGTAAGACGCGGTTTAAAAAAAAACTCCTATCCAAGGAATATATTTAAAAGCTTACTTTTTTTCCTTGGTTTTTATTTCCATTTAGCTAAGTTATTAGCTTTATTCATATTTTATAATATTTTAAAGGTTTCTTGAAAATAATCTAAGTATATAATTTTTTAAACGTGTTTTCATATAATTAATAAATTTGTATGTGCCCTTGTCCTATTAATACTTTTATATATAGTGATGTCTAGCTAACTCTTAATCTACACATAGCATTGAAATGTTATTCCTTTTATTAATCAGTAGAATAACATTTTATTCAGACTTATGTAACGTAATGAACAGAAAAAGATTAAATGCCACAGCGGGATTTTTTTTTTTAACTCATTGTGCACAAGAGATGAGTTGGCAGTTCTGGATACACTTATGTGGTAGCGGCGGAAGCATACGAGCTAGTATGTTATTAAGAGTTCAACACTTGTACGCATAGTGCACGCCGGGTAATATGACAGCAACTTGGGACCATGACGTTAGGTTGAGACCAGCATGAAGAATCACGAGATTTACAAACAGTAGCATTTATAGAAAACGTGCTTTATTTTTTCCTAGTGTTCCATGTCTTAATACTTGTCCGGGCTATCTAAATATATATATGTTATGTGTGAGATTAGGATAATGTCGAGATTAGCCGGGAGATGTCGACATTATCCAAATACAGTGGATAAAGTCAGAAATATAAAGTAATTTATCTCATTTTTGACCTTATCCGGGTAATCTCGACATTTAGCCACCAAGACAACGTTGAATACTATATGTAAAACTAATCACGTGTAACACGGGTTATATTTTGGAACGACATTTTGATCTCTGAAATTGAATCATAGCAGTGCATTAACATTTGAAATGCCTCATTTTGATTCTTTCTTCTACACTAACCTAAACTAACCAAACATAGTCTAAACACACTAATATAAACTAGCCTAGCCTAACCTAACTAACCTTACCTCAACCCTAAAATTTTGACATTAGTCAAGTGTGGGTGGATAATGTCAATATTAACCGGATAAACTTCGAAAAACCTTATTTAATCACCTCTCATCTAACATAATCCACGTATTTTGGATAATTTCAACATTATCTGGATAATATTGAACGTATCCAAGTTCGGTCTTTACCCGTAGCATTTGCACTGGTGGGGTAGGGGTGGGATTGTTTAAAACGTACCAGTGATATCTCGCTTCCCCTTCCTCCTCTATGTCCCAATTTGACTCATCATGCATCGGTTCTATTCTATATACCACACACTGAAAGGCATTTATTTTTCAAATACCAGACTACCAATGAGTGTATTTGCTGTTACTTTCTATTCACCGCGTCTAAGGGCCAGTTTCATAGTCAGATTTAGTACGCCTAAAGTGCGAGTCGATACTAAATACAGGACGACACCTACCTAGACCAAAATAGAATGGGCCAGTTTCATATGCGAAACTGGCCCATTCCATTTTGGTCTAGGTAGGTGTCGTCCTGTATTTAGTATCGACTCGCACTTTAGGCGTATTAAATCTGACTATAAAACTGGCCCTTTTAAGTAACCAATCAGGTTAGAAGCATTATGTTCCAGACCCAGACAATAACTGGTAGTTTTTTTCTCTTAAATTTATTTGAGTTATTTAACTAGCAATTTCTGAAACTAATTGATTATATCACCACACGACTTATAATATAACTTAAGACTAGGACAGGCATAAAATCCAGCCCCCGTCCATTAATTTATAACTGTGAAAGGGTAAACCCACATTTCACCAATGATAAATTTTTCGGCTATGCTGGGAATTGAACCCGAGACCTCTAACTCAATGGACAGACACGCTACCGACTGAGCTAAGGTGTCGGACAGGCTGGGAGCTGTTAATGATGATGATAATGATGAATTACGCTAATGGTAGGAGGGATGAGAAAGGTATAATTCTAGCAGAAAAGAACACGAATTTGCGTCAGGGGGGAGTGAAGAATTATTGTGGTAAAACAGCCTCACTACACCCGACCGGGATTCAACCCATAATAATTGGTAATCTAGTCCAAAAAGAGCGTGGCGCGTTAGACCACGTGGGTGCCAATGAGTCATGATAACAATTCAGAGACCCGCTTCAGTGGCCGCATGGTCTAAGGCGCTATTCTCACAATATAGGCCTACTAGACTGCCGAAGCTGGGAAGATCAGGGTTCGATCACAGTTGGGTTTACTGAAGGAGGTTTTTCCTAATTGGTTTTCCGCTCTCCCTCTATGAAAATGCGAGTACATTTCCTCTAAAATTTCAGCCTTCATAATCCGTAACACATTAGATTAATTAGTACATAGACGTATAAACAGGATGGGTAATAAGATACGGTGCTAAAATAAATTACGGGCTCAATTTAAATTGACTCTGATTGTATTGAAAACACTCAAAGCTATGCTTTTGTATAGTTTAGATAAAGTGTACCAGCATTCACGTGGAAAATCACTTTGGGGAAAAACACACCTACCTGCCGATCTCTCCATCACCGGTAAAACAAATTAGATGATTAATTTAAATTGATTGAAAAATGACATCTGGAAACGGGAATCGAACCTGGGTTATTTTACTTAGCGCACTACGTTTCTCCCACTGAGCTACCCAGGATTTGTCACGTGTTCAGGGTAATTCGTAACTCCTAGTTTATGGCTGAGTCTGTGATGGACGTGTGGTAATCATCAGCTACATATGAGCGGACGTTAGTATAGTGAGCTATCAGATACCACAACCATAGCTCAGTAGTAGGGCATTGGTACGCTAAGCCCCGGACCCGGATTTGATTCCCGCATCTAGGTGTCATTTTTCAACTAATATAAATTAAGAAGCAAATAGCCAAAGCTATTATATTTGCTTAAGTGAGGATTTACTCACATCTAGATATCATATTCTGAGCATTGAAAAATGACACCTGGACACGGGAATTAAACCCGGGATTTTTGGCTTAGTACGCCAATGCTCTACCCACTGAGCTATCCAGGAATCGTCCCGTGCTCAGGGTCATTCTTCACTCATATTTTAAGGCAGAGTCTATGATGGACGTGCAGAAATCGTTGGCTACAAATGTGTGATTTTTATTAAGATCACGAGCTATCAGATAATGCAGCACGTCCATCATAGACTCTGCCTTAAAATATGAGTGAAGAATGACCCTGGGCAGAGACGATTTCTGGATAGCTCAGTGGTAGAGCATAGGCGTACTAAGCCAAAGGTCCCGGGTTTGATTCTCGTGTCCAGGTGTCATTTTTCAATTTACAGAATATAATATAAATTAATTGAATTGTGATCCCCTCCATACGGACAGTACTGTAATTACAGTGATTTGCAGCCTGTATGTTGATACCATCATTATCATCATCATCAACAACTATTTTTAGCCTCTGGCAAGGTCACTTTAGTAAAAATGCCTTCATCTTTCTATATCCTTCCACCATTCTCCCTCATTTAATTGTTTTCATTCTTCTCCTCTCACTTGCACACTTTATGTCATCTGTATGTTGATATTCCTACAAATTTGACGAGCCTGACAGCCGATCCACGAGCCCACCGATGCGGGTATCAACCGAAATAAATGCTTATGTTGATTTTTAATCTAAGTTAAGACTCGACTACCATTTTCCAACTATTACGGCGGCTTTTTTTTTATCTTCTCTTTCCTGGACGGTTTCAGGAGGAGTGTAATGAGTGTGTCTGCGAAGTAGATAGAAGCCATTACATGACTTTACAAGTGTTATTGCGCCGACCGGCGTTAATGGACAGTAATCGTTTTAATGACCTGGCCTAACAGACACCGGTACAGTCATTAACTAGACCGTACTTCGGCTCTTGGTCCTTCTACCATGGGGATTTGGCTACGTATAGTTTGATTTTGGTAGAACAGTATTTGTTAGTTACTAAAATTATTAAAACAATTTTAATATATTCATACATCAAGTCATGTTATATGCAGCTATCACTTTCGATAGATATTATTAATTCCTATAAAATAAGATTATTTTTTCACCACATCTTACTATCCGTTCGGGTTATACGCTGAGATGTACTAATTACGCCAATGGTTTATGGATTTTGAAGGTTTTGTTTAGAGAAAGTGCATTCGCATTTACCTGGAGGGAGAGTGGAAAACTCATTCGGAAAAACAACCCTAAGTACACCCTACCGAGATTCGAACCTCGATCTTCCTGTCATCGGCAGTCTAGTATACTGTGAGAGTAGCGCGTTAGACCATGCGGCCACCGAAGTGGGTCAACATCACAAATAATATTGTAAAATTTGATCAATGTTGGCTGCAAAAAAATATGTTGTCATTTTTCCAACCAAAACCTCTTGATGTATGACCAATAGAGATAGTGAATAACTTTAATCCATATACTTTATATTATTTAAATGATTTTGTTCCTTTCGACATTTTATTCAACTAGTGCAGCGTTTTCCAACTGGTGTGCCGTGGTATATTGGTGTGCTGTGGGAGTATTGGGGAGTATCAAAATTAGACGAAAAAATTATTTGAGGAGTAAAAATTCATTTTCGAAAATCCATGATTAACATTATTTTTTAAAATAACACAATCATTATAACTTAAGCTATTGAATTTTTAAACACAATATTAATATTTTAAATGGTAAAATTTAAGTTGTGTTCCGACAATTTTGGCGGCTTGTTTAGTGTACCGCGAGTTCAAAAAGTTTGAAAATCGCTCAAATAGTGGATTGTTGCAATGTTTGCTGCAATTTATCGCTCTAAAATTGATTCGAAGTTTTTTATTGGACCATTTTGTCCGCCATATTCCTCCTTGCACTGGTCCCGGGTGGAGGTAAAGGTGAGGGTGGGGATAGGTTTGAGGTCACCGCATATGGCTTGGGTCCAAGTCCAGGCAAGTGTTTTTACAGCTTAGGAGTGCATTTTAGGCAATTGAGTACAAGTAAGAGGAACAATTTTATTTTACCCTTACTATTCATCTGGACAAATGCGGTTACACTTCCTCTAAACTCATTCTTCCTCATCCTAAACACATTATCGCAATTAGTAGGCCTATATATGCTTATAACCCGAACGGTTAGTGAGAATGTGTGCTACATCTTTTTTCAAATAAATGAAAAAAAATATATTCTTTGGCTACGGTGATTCTGTAACGAAAAAAACAAGCTATTCCAACCAAACCTTCAAGGTGATCTCATTAGTTGCAATAAATACACGCACGAACCGGTCAAGTACTTTTCGTGGAACAAAAATAATGCGAGTGTTTGAAACCGGACTTAAACTTCGGTAGGACCGCGTGTTCTCGAAACACAACTTTAAATTGGGAGTTTGGCTTTCATTTGTTTATATTTTGTTTTAAAAGTAGTGTGTAGCGTAACCAAAAATGTCACTAACGTAGAAGATGAAATATATTTCATATTTTTATTTTAGTAATACATCATTTTTCGGTTGACACATTTTAAGACCTCTTTTCCGCAGATATATATCATGCTAACATTTTATTTTGTATGAAGAAATATAAAATGGATTTAAAAAAACTATTAATGGACATTATTTGAAATTATTACTTTATTTTTTAAAATGACTTTGAAACAAAAACAAATATTATAAATACCTCAACATTCCTTAAGGAATTATGGTCTCAGTAATTTTATTTGTATTGTACTCTTTTGTTCCCATTTTATTGCCTCTTAATTTTAGGTAAACTATTATTACACACAATTAAGAGTTACCGGTTCATTTAAATTTTTGTAGTCCTACATAACAAATTATTTTAAAAAAAATAGTTTTTTAGCACCATTTCGACACCAATTCGAGTCATTCGCTTGTGTACCAATTACGCTAATGATTTTAGGGATTAGAAAGGTTATATTTAGAGGAATTGTATCCGAATTTGCGTGGAGGGAGAGTGGAAAACAATTTTGTAAAAAACTACCCTCAGTGCACCCGAACGAGATTCGAATCTCGATCTCCCTGTCATCGGCATTATAGATTTCTGTGAGAGTATATAGAGAGTTAGACCACACGGCTACCGAGGTGGATAAAAAAATAGTTAAAATAGTTTGCTAGCACTAAAATGGCTCCTAAGTTTCTTCAGTGGGCACGCCGACTGAAGGTCAAGATTATAAGATCACTTAGTTTGGTTAGCTGGTGATTGGTAGATCAGGTTTCTAATATCGGTTGGATGTACTGATGTTGGTTTTCTCTAAATGGATTCCCACTCTCCCTTTACACAAATTCGGGTATATTTCCTCTAAACTCTATCTTCCTCATACCTAACTCGTTACTGTATACCTCAGTTTTAGCTTCTGTGGTGCTGACTGACAGCTCACAGCTGACTTCTGACGGCTTTGAAAAGCTACCAGACCAAATTATGTATCCCTACGCCAAACCATATGATCTGCAAAAAACATGTCTTTAGCAGTTGTCACTTCTGACAGTCAAAATTTAGGTATATACCTAAATATTGACTGTCAGAAGTCAGCTGTGAACTGTCAGTCAGCACCAAAGAAGCCATGGGGCTACTGTACATACGAGGATATGCCAAACAGATAGGTATACACACATACAACAGACCGTGATAGGCATACATATATGTATTAATTAGGCTAATATGCTAGGGATGAAGAAGGTTGAATTTAGATTAAGTGTACTGGTATTTGTTTGGAGAAAGAGTGTAAAAAATCATCTATGAAAAAATACCCTCAGTTTACCACAACGGGATTCGAACCTTCATCTCTCCGTCTGCACCAATCCAACCTTAGACTGAGACCATTCGACCAGAGAAATGGGTGAAACATATTGACATTTTACTGTATTATTATTAATATTTTTATAGGTATTGTTAATATCTATCAAAAGTGGCAACTGTATATCACATGACTTGACGTATGAATACGTGAAAGTACATCTAAAATCAGATAAGGTATTTCCTCTGGAAATTGTATTGTAGAAAATCTGTGCGCTTCTAGAAGTAGTTTTTTTGACTGGGATGTATCAGGTCACAAATGAGGGTAGTAATTGGAGCAACAAGGGGAGAGGGTAGAAGTGTCGGGTGATTGCAAGCCAAACGAGGGGATAAAGTGAGAGTCCCTGAGAAGACAGGTAAACCTGAGAGGACCTACAATTGGGAGGGAGAGGGCATCGTCACCTTTTAGTTGAGCTCCTCCTCGACCTCGTTTCCATTAGCTTTATTGCCTGTGTTCTCACTACTAGCTACATTTTTACAACTTGGTTCT
The DNA here is from genome assembly GCA_902155825.1 of Timema genevievae. Lineage (NCBI taxonomy): Eukaryota > Metazoa > Arthropoda > Insecta > Phasmatodea > Timematidae > Timema > Timema genevievae. Next base: position 244,239 of record CABFWO010000083.1, read on the forward strand.
AGGAAAATCACGACAAACTGATCCCTTACTTTCAATTAACTCTGTAGGCGATAGTAAAATATATCTACATTCAAAACTACTTTTTTTGGTTGTACCTAAAGTGAATCGAAAACGAGATTCTTTAACAAATAGTTAAGCCAAAGGTGCCGGTCTCATATCCAAGTATCATTTTTTAAATAATTTTATACATACATAGTTATTACCAACTTAACCAAGGTGACTATTTATGATTGATTCGTCCTAACCTTATACCTGAAGTAAACAAACATCCCCATTTCACCACGCAAAAGACCTACATGTTTGGTGGAAAACGAGTGCAATATTTTAAACAGGTGCAGCCATGTATAGTCGGTACCATAACAAAGTAAGCCACTATGAGTTTTTGTAATTTTAATGCTTTTAAATTTCTGTTTTATGTTTAACACAACTCGGGACAGATTCAGCAATGGATTCCCTTCAACGTTGAGTCAGAAGTTTGTTGATATTCGAATGGCTTGCAAAGCTTGAAATATAATTTCTAAATCAAATGAAGGCATAATTTTAGTTATAATAATTTCCCAATATTATTTTAAAACAAGTTTAATACAAAACATAGTAGGGACTATTTAGTGAAAGGATATCATTGAAGTCCGTTTAGTAGCAAATCATAGCATAGATTTACACGTGGCTTTGTTTACATCAGGTCTCGGCTTAGGATGAATCAATAATAGCATAATATTGTCTATTTATGATGTAAATAGTTAGACTTTCGAAGGTATTTGAAGTTCAAATAGCTATTAAATTTACTTTGATGTGTTCATACGATAGTCATGTATTCTTCGGCTGCCATTTTTGAGGGATGTATTCAATTACGACTGATTTCTGACAATAATAATTACCTCTTGTTGATGTTATCCAAACCATGTCCCTTCTGTTTGTTTTCTAAAAAGGTTGTTTCAACGTTGTTTCGATTATAGTGAGACTCCTTGGGTGCTGCCGGGATTGTTTGGAGGGTAGGCCTACTGGGTTAAGGGGGGCCCCACCAAGAGTCCATCTGCTATAAGGGTGGTGGTAACTGGCAGTTTACAAAAAAAAACTACCAAATCTACCCTCATTTGCCAAAACCATATGTTGATTATTTTGTCACGTTTGGCAATCATAACTTCCACAATGAATCATTCGTTTGTAATTATATTTATCTTTTAACCGTTTTTACGTTATTTAAATATAATCTTATGAAAATATCCGTTTAGATGTTTCATTTTCATGGAAGCGGAGTCTGCGGTTCACTTAAAAATGCTTTACAAAACAAATGAGCGCTTCTAAAATGCGGTGCTCACTTCATAAATTAAGATGGCGAATCAGATGAAAAGAGGGTGTTTGAAGACTTCATACAAACCAAGATCTGTTGTGTTTATGTGCATCTCTTTACAAAATAAAATTGTTTTATTTTGAACCAAATATTTTGTATCGTTCGTCATATAAGTTATTAAAACACGTTTATTTATTTTAGTGGTCATTTGTGAGAAGATACAACTGTGAATATAATTATTTTTACTTTATTATTTATTGCATTATAATACTTCTTGTTGCCACAAATGCGGACCTTAAGGTGGGGTGCTAGTGAGCGTGAGCTTAGGGCAGTATTTTTTTAAGTTTTGATAGCATAAACAGTTTTCGGCCAAAATAAATCAAATATTTCTTCTATAGAAACATAGAGATTAGTTTTCTGTACATCCTGATCACAACAGTTCTTGAATATCTGTCAAAGGTGTCCTGGAATTTAATGACAGCTTTTTCTCTACATTTAAAAAGTTTGTCACCAAATGCCGCTATGCTCATGACAGACATTCAAGAACTGTTGAGATTAGCACGTGCAAGAAACTAAACTCTATGTTTCTATAGAAGAAATATTTGATTTATTTTGGCCAAAAAATTTTTATGCTATAAAAACTGCAAAATCAATACACTAAACTCGCGCTCACTAGCATCCCATCTTAAGGTTAAGTTAGTTGGTTATGTCTATCAAGATATCGCGCACTTCTAAAATTCTGCAGCACAGTGGTCGGAAACCACTAGGGTAGGTAATTGGTTCTAGTATGACATAGACTTCAAGGAATAACATCCTTCAAAAAAAGGATGTAGAATAATATTAATAAATTCAGCCGTCCCTGGCGTAGATCCTTCCTACCATCTGTGTGTATGTGTGTGTGTGTAGGTGTGGGTTGGGAGCTAGAACAGGTGATTTGGGAAAAACAGTTGACAGCAAAGGTAAGATTTATTGCCCGACATTTCTCTCTCTCTCTCTCTCTCTTGCCTCTCAACTTTGTATATTGTGTGTATGTTCTGGTTTCTGTCACGATCTGTGATGGTGACTGATGATGAATCAATTGAGTCTTTCTGTCCGCCGACTCGCAAACAGAAATAAAGTTATAACTAATCGTTTACGAGTGCTTTATTGTGCTTTCTTTCAAACCCCCGTTAACACAAGGCTACTGTCACACACGAAGAGTGATTTAATGGCTGCAAACACTTTCTTACTTTTATTGAGAATATTATTTTTTCCTACAATTTCATAAAAACAATGATTACTTATTTTATCACTACCTGTTCTGGTTATATGTATATACATATATATTAATTAATTTATTTAGCACCGCGTCTTACTACTTGTTCAAGCTATACGCCTATGTATTAATTACATTAATAGGCTAGGGATTAGTAAAGCTTAATTTAGAGGAAATGTAACCGCATTTGTATGGAGGGTGAGTGAAAAACCATTTAGGAAAAAACCACCCTCAGTGCACTCGACTGGGATCGAACCCCAATCTCCTCGTCTTCGGCTGTCTAGTCCAACATGAGAGCAGCGCATTTGACCACGTGGCCACCGAAACGGATGTGTGCATATATATATATATATATATATATATATATATATATA